>JARQOC010001970.1:0-31785 GCA_033576535.1 Allobates femoralis | reverse complement strand
GGTCATTGTTGACCTCCAATTTTTGGCTGCCCTGACCAAAGGCTATATTAAAATACACCCACTTGAGGGTTACAGGCCTACTACAACTCTGTAAGCATGGGTCATTGTTGAACCTCCCAATTTTTGGTGCCTGACAAAGGCCTATATACAATACACCACTTGAGGGTTACAGGCCCTCTGCAGTCTCATCCAGAGACAAGGGAGCCTCCTAATTTTGGCTGCCCTGCAAAGGCCTAGCTAAAATACACCACTTGAGGGTTACAGGCCTACTACAACTCTGTAAGCATGGGTCATGGTTGAACCTCCAATTTTTGGCTGCCCTGACCAAAGGCTATACCTAAAATACACCCACTTGAGGGTTACAGGCCCTACTACAACTCTGTAAGCATGGGTCATTGTTGAACCTCCCAATTTTTGGCTGCCCTGACAAAAGGCCTATACTACAATACACCCACTTGAGGGTTACAGGCCTCTGCAAGTCTCTATCCAGGGACAAGGGAGCTCCTAATTTTTGGCTGCCCTGGCAAAGGCCTAGGCTAAAATACACCCACTTGAGGGTTACAGGCCCTACTACAATCTGTAAGCATGGGTCATGTTGACCTCCAATTTTTGGCTGCCCTGACCAAAGGGCTATACTTAAAATACACCCACTTGAGGGTTACAGGCCCTACTACAACTTGTAAGCATGGGTCATTGTTGGAACCTCCCAATTTTTGGCTGCCCTGACAAAGGCTATACTAAAAATACACCCACTGAGGGTTACAGGCCTACTACAACTCTGTAGCAGGTCATGTTAAAACCTCCCAATTTTTGGCTGCCCTGACCAAAGGGCTATATAAATACACCCTTGAGGTTACAGGCCCTACTACAACTCTGTAAGCATGGGTCATTGTTGAACCTCCCAATTTTTGGCTGCCCTGACCAAAGGGCTATACTTAAATACACCCACTTGAGGGTTACAGGCCCTACTACAACTCTGTAAGCATGGGTCATTGTTGAACCTCCCAATTTTTGGCTGCCCTGACCAAAGGGCTATACTAAAATACACCCACTTTAGGGTTACAGGCCCTACTACAACTCTGTAAGCATGGGTCATTGTTCAACCTCCCAATTTTTGGCTGCCCTGACCAAAGGGCTATACTAAAATACACCCACTTGAGGGTTACAGGCCCTACTACAACTCTGTAAGCATGGGTCATTGTTGAACCTCCCAATTTTTGGCTGCCCTGACAAAAGGCCTATACTACAATACACCCACTTGAGGGTTACAGGCCCTCCTGCAGTCTCTATCCAGGGAAAAGAGGAGCCTCCTAATTTTTGGCGCCCTGCCAAAGGCCTAGGTAAAATACACCCACTTGAGGGTTACAGGCCCTACTACAACTCTGTAAGCATGGGTCATGTTGAACCTCCCAATTTTTGGCTGCCCTGACCAAAGGGCTATACTAAAATACACCCACTTGATGGTTACAGGCCCTACTACAACTCTGTAAGCATGGGTCATTGTTGAACCTCCAATTTTTGGCTGCCTGACCAAAGGGCTATACTTAAAATACACCCACTTGAGGGTTACAGGCCCTACTACAACTCTGTAAGCATGGGTCATTGTTGAACCTCCCAATTTTTGGCTGCCCTGACAAAAGGCCTATACTACAATACACCCACTTGAGGGTTACAGGCCCTCCTGCACGTCTCTATCCAGGGACAAAGAGGAGCCTCCTAATTTTTGGCTGCCCTGGCCAAAGGCCTAGGCTAAAATACACCCACTTGAGGGTTACAGGCCCTACTACAACTCTGTAAGCATGGGTCATTGTTGAACCTCCCAATTTTTGGCTGCCCTGACCAAAGGGCTATACTAAAATACACCCACTTGAGGGTTACAGGCCCTACTACAACTCTGTAAGCATGGGTCATTGTTGAACCTCCCAATTTTTGGCTGCCCTGACCAAAGGGCTATACTAAATACACCCACTTGAGGGTTACAGGCCCTACTACAACTCTGTAAGCATGGGTCATTGTTGAACCTCCCAATTTTTGGCTGCCCTGACAAAAGGCCTATACTACAATACACCCACTTGAGGGTTACAGGCCTCCTGCACGTCTCTATCCAGGGACAAAGAGGAGCCTCCTAATTTTTGGCTGCCCTGGCCAAAGGCCTAGGCTAAAATACACCCACTTGAGGGTTACAGGCCCTACTACAACTCTGTAAGCATGGGTCATTGTTGAACCTCCCAATTTTTGGCTGCCCTGACCAAAGGGCTATACTAAAATACACCCACTTGAGGGTTACAGGCCCTACTACAACTCTGTAAGCATGGGTCATTGTTGAACCTCCCAATTTTTGGCTGCCCTGACCAAAGGGCTATACTAAAATACACCCACTTGAGGGTTACAGGCCCTACTACAACTCTGTAAGCATGGGTCATTGTTCAACCTCCCAATTTTTGGCTGCCCTGACAAAAGGCCTATACTACAATACACCCACTTGGGGTTACAGGCCCTCTGCACGTCTCTATCTTTTTTTTGCCCTGGCAAAGGCTAGGCTAAAATACACCCACTTGAGGGTTACAGGCCCTACTACAACTCTGTAAGCATGGGTCATTGTTGAACCTCCCAATTTTTGGCTGCCCTGACCAAAGGGCTATACTTTAAATACACCCACTTGAGGGTTACAGGCCCTACTACAACTCTGTAAGCATGGGTCATTGTTGAACCTCCCAATTTTTGGCTGCCCTGACCAAAGGGCTATAACTAAAATACACCCACTTTAGGGTTACAGGCCCTACTACAACTCTGTAAGCATGGGTCATTGTTCAACCTCCCAATTTTTGGCTGCCCTGCAAAGGCTATACTAAAAATACACCCACTTGAGGGTTACAGGCCCTACTACACTCTGTAACTTTTTTTTTTTTTTTTTTTTTTTTTTTTTTTTTTTTTTTTTTTTTTTTTTTTTTTTTTTTTTTTTTTTTTTTTTTTTTTTTTTTTTTTTTTTTTTTTTTTTTTTTTTTTTTTTTTTTTTTTTACTACAACTCTGTAAGCATGGGTCATTGTTGAACCTCCCAATTTTTGGCTGCCCTGACCAAAGGGCTATACTAAAATACACCCACTTGAGGGTTACAGGCCCTACTACAACTCTGTAAGCATGGGTCATTGTTGAACCTCCCAATTTTTGGCTGCCCTGACCAAAGGGCTATACTAAAATACACCCACTTGAGGGTTACAGGCCCTACTACAACTCTGTAAGCATGGGTCATTGTTGAACCTCCCAATTTTTGGCTGCCCTGACAAAAGGCCTATACTACAATACACCCACTTGAGGGTTACAGGCCCTCCTGCACGTCTCTATCCAGGGACAAAGAGGAGCCTCCTAATTTTTGGCTGCCCTGGCCAAAGGCCTAGGCTAAAAATACACCCACTTGAGGGTTACAGGCCCTACTACAACTCTGTAAGCATGGGTCATTGTTGAACCTCCCAATTTTTGGCTGCCCTGACCAAAGGGCTATACTAAAATACACCCACTTGAGGGTTACAGGCCCTACTACAACTCTGTAAGCATGGGTCATTGTTGAACCTCCCAATTTTTGGCTGCCCTGACCAAAGGGCTATACTAAATACACCCACTTGAGGGTTACAGGCCCTACTACAACTCTGTAAGCATGGGTCATTGTTGAACCTCCCAATTTTTGGCTGCCCTGACAAAAGGCCTATACTACAATACACCCACTTGAGGGTTACAGGCCCTCCTGCACGTCTCTATCCAGGGACAAAGAGGAGCCTCCTAATTTTTGGCTGCCCTGGCCAAAGGCCTAGGCTAAAATACACCCACTTGAGGGTTACAGGCCCTACTACAACTCTGTAAGCATGGGTCATTGTTGAACCTCCCAATTTTTGGCTGCCCTGACCAAAGGGCTATACTAAAATACACCCACTTGAGGGTTACAGGCCCTACTACAACTCTGTAAGCATGGGTCATTGTTGAACCTCCCAATTTTTGGCTGCCCTGACAAAGGGCTATACTAAAATACACCCACTTTAGGGTTACAGGCCCTACTACAACTCTGTAAGCATGGGTCATTGTTAACCTCCAATTTTTGGCTGCCCTGACCAAAGGGCTATACTACAATACACCCATCTTGGTTACAGGCCCTCCTGCACGTCTCTATCCAGGGACAAAGAGGAGCCTCCCAATTTTTGGCTGCCCGACCAAAGGCTATACTACAATACACCCACTTGAGGGTTACAGGCCCTACTACAAGTCTGTAAGCATGGGTCATTGTTGAACCTCCCAATTTTTGGTCTGCCCTGACCAAAGGGCTATACTAAAATACACCCACTTGAGGGTTACAGGCCCTACTACAACTCTGTAAGCATGGGTCATTGTTGAACCTCCCAATTTTTGCTGCCCTGACCAAAGGGCTATACTAAAATACACCCACTTGAGGGTTACAGGCCCTACTACAACTCTGTAAGCATGGGTCATTGTTGAACCTCCCAATTTTTGGCTGCCCTGACCAAAGGCCTATACTACAATACACCCACTTGAGGGTTACAGGCCCTCCTGCACGTCTCTATCCAGGGACAAAGAGGAGCCTCCTAATTTTTGGCTGCCCTGGCCAAAGGCCTAGGCTAAAATACACCCACTTGAGGGTTACAGGCCCTACTACAACTCTGTACGCATGGGTCATTGTTGAACCTCCCAATTTTTGGCTGCCCTGACCAAAGGGCTATACTAAAATACACCCACTTGAGGGTTACAGGCCCTACTACAACTCTGTAAGCATGGGTCATTGTTGAACCTCCCAATTTTTGGCTGCCCTGACAAAAGGCCTATACTACAATACACCCACTTGAGGGTTACAGGCCCTCCTGCACTTCTGTATCCAGGGACAAAGAGGAGCCTCCTAATTTTTGGCTGCCCTGACCAAAGGGCTATACTAAAATACACCCACTTTAGGGTTACAGGCCCTACTACAACTCTGTAAGCATGGGTCATTGTTGAACCTCTCAATTTTTGGCTGCCCTGACAAAAGGCCTATACTACAATACACCCACTTGAGGGTTACAGGCCCTACTACAACTCTGTAAGCATGGGTCATTGTTGAACCTCCCAATTTTTGGCTGCCCTGACCAAAGGGCTATACTAAAATACACCCACTTGAGGGTTACAGGCCCTACTACAACTCTGTAAGCATGGGTCATTGTTGAACCTCCCAATTTTTGGCTGCCCTGACCATAGGGCTATACTAAATACACCCACTTGAGGGTTACATGCCCTACTACAACTCTGTAAGCATGGGTCATTGTTGAACCTCCCAATTTTTGGCTGCCCTGACAAAAGGCCTATACTACAATACACCCACTTGAGGGTTACAGGCCCTCCTGCACGTCTGTATCCAGGGACAAAGAGGAGCCTCCTAATTTTTGGCTGCCCCGGCCAAAGGCCTAGGCTAAAATACACCCACTTGAGGGTTACAGGCCCTACTACAACTCTGTAAGCATGGGTCATTGTTGAACCTCCCAATTTTTGGCTGCCCTGACCAAAGGGCTATACTAAAATACACCCACTTTAGGGTTACAGGCCCTATTTACAACTCTGTAAGCATGGGTCATTGTTGAACCTCTCAATTTTTGGCTGCCCTGACAAAAGGCCTATACTACAATACACCCACTTGAGGGTTACAGGCCCTACTACAACTCTGTAAGCATGGGTCATTGTTGAACCTCCCAATTTTTGGCTGCCCTGACCAAAGGGCTATACTAAAATACACCCACTTGAGGGTTACAGGCCCTACTACAACTCTGTAAGCATGGGTCATTGTTCAACTCTCCAATTTTTGGCTGCCCTGACAAAAGGCCTATACTACAATACACCCACTTGAGGGTTACAGGCCCTACTACATGTCTGTAAGCATGGGTCATTGTTGAACCTCCCAATTTTTGGCTGCCCTGACCAAACGGCTATACTACAATACACCCAGTTCTTGTTAACAGGCCCTCCTGCACGTCTCTATCCAGGGACAAAGAGGAGCCTCCCAATTTTTGGCTGCCCAGACCAAAGGGCTATACTACAATACACCCACTTGAGGGTTACAGGCCCTCCTGCACGTCTCTATCCAGGGACAAAGAGGAGCCTCCTAATTTTTGGCTGCCCTGGCCAAAGGCCTAGGCTAAAATACACCCACTTGAGGGTTACAGGCCCTACTACAACTCTGTAAGCATGGGTCATTGTTGAACCTCCCAATTTTTGGCTGCCCTGACAAAAGGCCTATACTACAATACACCCACTTGAGGGTTACAGGCCCTCCTGCACGTCTCTATCCAGGGACAAAGAGGAGCCTCCTAATTTTTGGCTGCCCTGACCAAAGGCGTAGGCTAAAATACACCCACTTGAGGGTTACAGGCCCTACTACAACTCTGTAAGCATGGGTCATTGTTGAACCTCCCAATTTTTGGCTGCCCTGACCAAAGGGCTATACTAAAATACACCCACTTGAGGGTTACAGGCCCTACTACAACTCTGTAAGCATGGGTCATTGTTGAACCTTCCAATTTTTGGCTGCCCTGACCAAAGGGCTATACTAAAATACACCCACTTGAGGGTTACAGGCCCTACTACAACTCTGTAAGCATGGGTCATTGTTGAACCTCCCAATTTTTGGCTGCCCTGACAAAAGGCCTATACTACAATACACCCACTTGAGGGTTACAGGCCCTCCTGCACGTCTCTATCCAGGGACAAAGAGGAGCCTCCCAATTTTTGTCTGCCCTGACCAAAGGGCTATACTATAATACACCCACTTGAGGGTTACAGGCCCTACTACATGTCTGTAAGCATGGGTCATTGTTGAACCTCCCAATTTTTGGCTGCCCTGACCAAAGGGCTATACTACAATACACCCAGTTCTTGTTAACAGGCCCTCCTGCACGTCTCTATCCAGGGACAAAGAGGAGCCTCCCAATTTTTGGCTGCCCAGACCAAAGGGCTATACTACAATACACCCACTTGAGGGTTACAGGCCCTACTACATGTCTGTAAGCATGGGTCATTGTTGAACCTCCCAATTTTTGTCTGCCCTGACCAAAGGGCTATACTAAAATACACCCACTTGAGGGTTACAGGCCCTACTACATGTCTGTAAGCATGGGTCATTGTTGAACCTCCCAATTTTTGGCTGCCCTGACAAAAGGCCTATACTACAATACACCCACTTGAGGGTTACAGGCCCTCCTGCACGTCTCTATCCAGGGACAAAGAGGAGCCTCCCAATTTTTGTCTGCCCTGACCAAAGGGCTATACTAAAATACACCCACTTGAGGGTTACAGGCCATCCTGCATGTCTGTATCCAGGGGCATTGGTGAACCTCCCAATTTTTGCCTGCCCTTGCAAAGGAAGATACTACAATAGACCCAGTTCCTCAAAATGGGCACTTTATTTCTAGACAGGGCTTCATGTACGTCTCTTGTCAGGGTCATCGGAGTGTCGCACAATGTTTTCACGTAAAATCTTTTATGTAATCACAAAAAGTGACATACACCAGCTGCATCTCACTATTGGGTATGTGCCCTTAACATTTCCACCATAAATATTCATTTTGGTGTCATTTTGGAAGGTTTTCTGGACACTCCGTAAAATTGGCGTGAAACTCGGACAACATTGTTCACAGCTGTGACTTTTCAGTGAGAAATGCTTCCAGGGGTCTTCCCCATGGTGTTGCCATGTCATTTCAGCACTCTTCTGAGACTTTTGTGACATTTTTAGGGTTTTTCCAGGCAGCCGGCAGTCATTTCATAAAAATACTCGTGTCTCCCATAGGATAACATTGGGCTCGTTACTCGGGCCGAGTACACGAGTATCTCGGGACGCTCGGCCCGAGCTTCGAGCACCCGAGCATTTTAGTACTCGCTCATCACTATCAATGACACATTATTTGGACAACTTCTTATTCGTAGGCTCGGCGTCAACTGATGCCTGCCGCCTTGCCCTTAATTCTTTTCAAGAATTGTGCGCCGTGTTTGGCGTGCCACTGTGTGCTGAGAAGACGGTTGTCCCGGTCACCTTATTTCTTTTTTGGGCATAGAAATTGATTCCGTGGCAATGGTTTTCAGACTCCCGGCGGATAAGATCATGAACATAACCCGTTTGATAGACGACTTTTGTGCCGCTAGCAAGGTTACCCTAACACAGATGCAATTCCTGCTTGGAATGCTAGCTTTTGCATGCAGAATCATGCTGATGGGCCGGATTTTTTCTCGTCGCCTATGTTTGGCGACCAAAGGTGTCATGGCAGCCAACCATATGATTCGGCTTACACGTCAGCTGAAGGACGGTTTGGAGGTTTGTAAAGCCTTTTTTGCCGTTTATAATGGCCACACTTGCTTCCAGACAGCTGAAGTGTCGAGCTCAGACATCTGTTCTCCGACGCAGCCGGATTATCTGGATTCGGGGTTATCTTCTGTACACATTGGTGTGCTGCTAACTGGCCTGCAGAATGGCACACGAATGGGTGTTCAAAAAACTTGACTCTTTTAGAATTATTTCCGATAATAGTAGCAATCTCCGCCTGGCCGGATTCTTTCAGGAATCGGAGGCTTCGTTTCTGGACTGACAATTTTAGCGTAATGTTCGGTAATCAAACTCTTGCATTACCTAGTTTTACAGTGTTTACAATTGAATGTTTGGTTCAGGGCTAGGCATGTTTCGGGTCATCATAATGTAATTGCTGATGCCTTGTCACGCTCTCAATTTCAGAAGTTCAGGGAGTTGCTCCCATCGGCGGACGCAGAGGGTTTGGTCTTCCCAGATTCAGTATGGAAGATCCCAGCTGACTCCTGATGCCTCTTGTTGGAGCCTCGATCGCCCTTTCTACATGGAGAGCCTACGGTAAGGCCTGGGGTGAATGGGTGGATCTGGTGGGTCCAGATGGGCAAGTTGTTGGCAGTGACTGTAATTTAGAAAATGTCCTATGTTATTTAGCACAGCTGCGGGCTTCTGGCTTATGTGGGCCTGCTGCACAAAATCGGCTTTCAGGCTTAGCCTTTCATTTCAAATTGAGAGGTTGGGAGGACGCTACAAAACATTTCTTAATTTCACAGGTCCTGAAAGGTTGGAAGAGAGAGCAGCGTACTCCTGACCAGCGGCGACCAATATCTTTTGAGTTATTGAGTCGTTTATTAGATGCTTTGCCCTCGGTATGCGATTCGGATTATGAAGCTACATTATTTTCCGCTGCTTTCAGGCTGGCATTTTTTGGAGCATTGCGTGTAAGCAAGTTGGTTCCCAGATCCCCGATGGGGGTAGGCGGGCTACATGCGAATGACGTCACGGTTTGTCAACAAGGGTTGCGGATTAGACTACGCCGTTCTAAGACGGATCAAGCAGGCCGGGGGGTTTGGTTCCCCCTTTTTTCAATCCCGGACCCGGTTTGCCCTTATTCGCTGATTCAACGGTATGAGGCGATTATGGTTAAGAGCGCAAAGTTTTTTGCGTATGCCGACGGTTCCCCAGTCACTGTGCATCAATTTCAGTTTGTCCTTAAGAGTGCGTTGCGGGCTATTGGTTGCCCCCCTGGTGATTTCGGAACTCACTCGTTTCGCATCGGTGCGACGACAGAGACATCGCACGCCGGCCTACCGGATGAAATTATTAGGCGTGTCGGTCGTTGGAAGTCCGATTGCTTCAGGAGATATATGAGGCCTGACTTGCTATAATGAGGGGTCCTGTATTTAATTTTAATTGTTTACTGTTAAAAAAAAATAAAAAAATTAATGAGACCGTAGTTATGAACTGATGTGGTGTTAAACCTGAAGTTACCCCCTTTTCAAGGCTGTTCGTGTATGGTTACCTTGATTCTCCCTTTCGCCGATTTTAGGTGTCATAAGACTGTTTTGGAGATGTGTACTGATTTTATTTTTCTTCTAGATGGTGTTTGTCCAAGTGTTTTGATACTGGGCCATTCCTATGTCTTCTGGGTTGCCCAACAAGCTGAGACGCGCCCTGGAGGACGTGCATTAGGATTTCATGACTTCACTGTTAATTGGAGGGGCATCAGGGGCCTATGTTGGGCACAGGTGTTGCCGGAGGTGGTAAGGATCTCCAGGGTTGCACCCGGCCCTGTTGTCCTGGTCATCCACGCCTGGGGAAATTACTTGGTTAATTTCCATTTAGGCGAATTGTGTACTCTGATTCGAGCGGATTTGGAAAAGTTCCATAGTTTTTTCTCGGAGCTGGTCTTGGTGTGGTCCGAGGTCGTCCCCCGGGTGGTTTGGCAGGGCGCCAGGGACGGGGCGGCTCTTGAAAGGTCCCGCAGGGCCTTAAAGAATAGGATGGTGCAATTTGTAGCCTTTAAAGGGGGTATATCCATCCGGCATGGACTCCAGCCATCTTATGCTCCGTGACAGGGTCCATTTAAATGACATCGACCTGGACATTTATATTTCTGGGTTACAAGATGGGATTGAGCAAGCCCTTCGTTCTTTTGTGTTGGGGGGCGCAGCTCAGGCTTTGGCCCTCGCTCCTCCGTGGCGGAGAGAGTGACATGGGAAAAAGTTAAATGTGCTGGATGGCCAGTGACAGAACACTTATCGTCACATGGATAAAGGCGGATTTGTTGCCTACATTGGGCTGCGGCCAATTTTATAACAATTTTTCCACTAAAGAATATAATTGAGTTGGATGTTTTGAGACCTCTCAATTAAAGAGTTAAAACATTAATGTTGACTGTGTGTTATTGTTTGGCCTGGGTATGGTGGGTCTTGCTAGTCTGTGGGGCACTGCGGCTGCTCCGCTGCCCCCTGACATATAAGCCCTGAAAGGGTTAATGTGTGGCCGAATAGTAACACCTCCTATGGCCCCCCCGGCTCCCAATCCTGCCTGTTTTACCTCCCCCTTTTGTGCAGGACCTGCCCCCTGGAGTATAAGAGGCCGGTCCGGCGGCCATCTTACCTTTCCCCACGTCTTGAACTCACAGCAGGCGATCGCCCACCCTCCCTTCCCTTTGGTTAATTTTGGTAAAGTCGCAGCAGCAGAGTGAGTTACATGGGAATAAGTTACCTGTGCTGGATGGCCAGTGACAGAACACTTATCGTCACATGGATAAAGGCGGGTTTGTTGTCTACATTGGGCTGCGGCCAATTTTATAACAATTTTTCCACTAAAGAATATATTTGAGTTGGCTGTTTTGAGACCTCTCAATTAAAGAGTTAAAATGTTATTGTTGTCTGTGTGTTATTGTTCGGCCTGGGTATGGTGGGTCTTGCTAGTCGGTATCAGATTGCTATAGGTCGTTATGAGGAAGCCCATACTACTGCCACATCAGATGTCATTAACGTGCTGAGTGTGCAGCATGATTGAAATGGCGCTGAGCATTTACTTTATTTGTAAAATGACAGTCTTATCACAGATTGTACTAATTTATGTGAGTCTGTGAATTTCAGGAAATTCAACTCAAGCAGAATCCTCCGAGGATTAATCAGCTCATCTCTAATTATGACGCATGTTTACCTTTGGCATTGACGGAAGTAAAGGAGCATTCATTCACACAAGAAATCAAGCTAAATTTAAAGCTTAACCATTCTAAGACAGAAATATATATACGGTATATATATGGCCTTTTATTATGTTGTTGAAAAGTAGTGACTATACTTTTCGAAGAGTTAGACAGCCGCAGGTTGCGATAAAAGGTTACAAAAAAACATAAGGTAATGACAGATATTACAGTATATTACTGTACTTGTGCATAACTAGATTGTTCAATCATAAA
This sequence comes from Allobates femoralis, assembly GCA_033576535.1. Lineage (NCBI taxonomy): Eukaryota > Metazoa > Chordata > Amphibia > Anura > Aromobatidae > Allobates > Allobates femoralis. The sequence goes on along the minus strand of JARQOC010001970.1, from coordinate 20,028 downwards.
AATATTTGGCTATAAGCCAAAGTTTTGCACATAGAAAATAATGGAAAGGAAACTGGAAAGGGAAATAGCACACACTCCATGTCAATGTAAGGTCATACAAAGGATGATTTGAATGAGCCATAGACGTAACTCATGAAAAGGTTTTCCCATCTGTTAGGAAGTGGTGATTCATGCTGTGGAATTTTTGCAATGCTAAAACCACCAGTATCATTATTCTACTCTGTGGAGTACACCTGTGGTGGTGATATACAGACGCAATGTGAACTACATATTACTTTCTATATAATTAGTCCGATAAGATTTGTATTCTCTTTCCATAATAACCAAAGTGTTCAGTACTTCAGAATTCCAAACTATCTGTCATTCAAAGCTATAGAAACACATATAGGTGCATCTCAATGATTTAAAATATCATTGAAAACTTATTTTTTTCAGTAATTCAATACAAAAAGTGAAATGTATTTATTATTAGAGATGAGCCACCACCCCGGTGTTCGAATTCGATTTGATTCGTCGAATCGACGGGGTGTTCGACGAATGTTCGTCGAATGCTCGACGAACACCGTCGAATACCCCGGAAAACGAACAAATCGGGCTTGTGGGGCTTTTTCACTTCCACAATGTATATACATACATTGTGGAAGTGAAAAAAAGTGAAAGAAAGTGTTAAAAATAAAAAAATAATCAATGCTCACCTGTCCGCGGTCCACGGACGCCTCCGGCAAGGTCCTGTGGCTTCTAGGACCTGTGGTGACGTCATGTTCTCGCGGGAACTCCGGTCACATGACCGGAGTTCCGCGAGAACATGACGTCACCACAGGTCCTAGAAGCACAGGACCTTGCCGGAAAGCTTAAAATAGATATTTTTATGTTTCGGAAGGGTCCGAAACATAAAAATATCTATTTTAAGCTTTCCGGCAAGGTCCTATTGCTTCTAGGACCTGTGGTGACGTCATGTTCTCGCGGAACTCCGGTCATGTGACCGGAGTTCCCGCGAGAACATGACGTCACCACAGGTCCTAGAAGCCACAGGACCTTGCCGGAGGCGTTGGTGGACCGCAGACAGGTGAGCATTGATTATTTTTTTTTTTTTAACACTTTCTTTCTTTTAGGGAATGTGTATTTTGGCTGAAAATGCGGCAGATGTGGTTTTCTGACCGCATCTGCTGCATTTTCGAACCAAAATCGAACATGTTCAACAACCAAATTGTTCGAATTCGGCGAATGACTCGAATAGGGCCAAAATCAACTCTAATTTGAGATTGGCGAACTATTCGAATCGAACATCGCTCATCTCTATTTATTATATAGAGTCATTACAAGCAGAGTGATATATGTCAAGTGTTTATTTCTGTAAATGTTGATTATTATGGCTTGCAACCAATGAAAACCCAAAGGTCATTATCACAGAAAATTAAATTAGGGAGGATGATGGGTCTGAGAGATAATATATTACCTAAATAGGTATCCGTGCTGCCATATTCCATGAGACATGATTTATTAGTGAACACATTTCAGTGCTCTCTGAAACGCCCTGAAACATGGCAATATGATATTGATTTGTCCAGAGGAAGGGGCCACGGAGCCCTGAAATGTGTTGACTAATAGAACAATGTTATATGAACCCTTTGATGTCTCATGGAATATGGCAGCTTGATTTTTAACCTTTCATCCTCCCTACTCTACATGCACCACACTTGTGACTGCAGCAGCCATGATATGCTTTTATAGTGGTTGTGACCCTCATAACCACACATGGTGAAGCCTTTGATACCTACTTAGGTAATATTTTATCTCTCAGACCCTTCATCCTCTCTGCTTTACTTTTCTGAGATAATGACCTTTGGGTTTTCATTGGCTGTAAGTGATAATCATCAACAGTAACAAAAATAAACACTTGAAATAGACCATTCTGTTTGTAATGACTCTATGTAATATATGCATTTCATTTTATGTATTGAATTACTGAAATAAAGTAACTTTTTGATGATATTCTAACATCTCTATTCATTGAGATGTTAAGGTATATGCAAGTCATCAGGAGGAAATAGTGTGGAAATTATAAAGTTTAGCAAACACTTCAGTTTATAGCTGGGCCACTCAGAAGCACAGCGCTCCAGCTATTAAAAAGTCACCCTACAAAAATATGAGGGACCAAATATTTATGTAAAATAATAAATCTTTAATTCTAGTGTTGAGCTAATCTGCTCGTCACTATTCGGAATTTGCACGGATATCACTGTATTCGAGCTACTCGTTCCTTGCCGAGTATTTGTGTGCTCACCTCACAAGATTTGAGTATCCTGCCCAGCATGTTTGGCTCCTGATTTTCAGCCACTAAACATCTTGCTTGCCAATCACAGTAATGCTGTAGCCATGTTGGTTGTGGCATTAGTGTGATTAGATGGCCGCCCAGTTTCTTAGGGTTTTTATAAGCCATCTTGCGTATTTGAAAACAGCATCTGAAAACAGTGCAGTGGGAGCATACGGAATGAGCAAGCAGTGTCAAGGGGGAGTGCAGTGTCAAAGGGGAGTGTTTCTTCCTCCTAATTATAACACAGCAGTTCTTTTAAGAGCTACATCGAGTCTATACTAGGTCAGAATAGTGTAGGGAGAGTTTGTTGAGCAGGGACAGACTAAATACTAGTTTTCCAATATCTCCATATTAGAACAACAGCTCTTTTAAGAGCTACATGGACTCTAAAGTAGTTCAGAATAGTGTAGGGACTAGTAACAATTTGTGGAGCAGGGACAGACAAAACAGCAGTGTTCCAGGATCTCCATTTTAGAACAACAGCTCTTTTCAGAGCAACATTTCCAGCACACATTGCATACTATCTAATAGATTAGTTGCATTTTATGGTTTCCTTTAAAAAGCTCAGGTCTTTCTGCCGCCTGTCATTTTTGGGGTCACAGTTTGCTTGGCCTGCACACAAAAATCTGAAATCTTAATACGGTCCTAGTGTGCTCTGACAATCCTGTCAAATAGAGTATTTGCCTTTTGAGGTGTCCATTAAAAAGCACTGGTCCTTCTTCCCCCTGTCATTTTTGGGGGTCACAGTTTGCTTGGCCTGTGCCATAAAAATCTGAAATCTTAATACGGTCTTACAGTAAAAAATGGGAAAGGAAACGGTGTTCACCAGTCCGCGCTGCCAGGATCCACTTATTCCAGGGAAGAAACTCACGATCAGATGTGATGTGATCAAAGCTTTTTATTGCATCCAACGCGTTTCAACGCCTTTCCTGGCGTCTTCCTCAGGGATCATCACATCTGATCGTGAGTTTCTTCCCTGGAATAAGTGGATCCTGGCAGCGCGGACTGGTGAACACCGTTTCCTTTCCCATTTTTTACTGTGTGATTCCACGTGCAAGTGGTCGGTGGGAGTCCAGCAGCAGCCATCCGGATAAAACACTACATGTCTGCATACCAGTTGTGGGTCACACAACTGAAATAGGTGAGTGGTTCCTTTATACCACCGGATTGTCAGTGATAAGGCACTATTGCGCCTCTTGTTCCCCTTCCCCCCTTTTTCTTCCATTTAATACGGTCTTAGGTGCTCTTAAAATCCTGTTAAACAGAGTAGTTGCCTTTTGTGGTGTCCATTAAAAAACACTGGTCCTTCTTCCTCCTGTCATTTTTGGGTTACAGTTTGCTTGATCTGTGCCATAAAAACCTAAAATATTAATATGGTCCTAGTGTGCTCTTAAATTCCTTTCAAATAGAGTATTTGCTTTTTGTGGTGTCTGTTAAAAAGACTGGTCCTTCATCCCCTGTCATTTTTGGGGTCACTGTCACAGGGTTCCCACCCTCAGTTCTTCCCCTTCCCTTTTTCTTTCTCTGCTTCTCGCACTTTTTAGGCTCAAATTAGTCCAACTGCACAGTTTTGAGGGAGGGGGGAAGTGCAGACTCTGCCAGCTAGTCCACAAAGTCAAGCACACAGGGGAGCACTGTCTTTTAAAGTCGTAGTGTGACTAAACGTTCGTAGGTGCGACACCCTTACAGTGAAACAGGGAAAGATAGTTCAGCAGGAGACCGGCAAGGGAAGTGCAAGCTATATCTTGCAGCTTCCAGCAGAAAGATGAAGGTTTTAGTAAGGCGTGGTGCCTTCTAATAGGCTAAGCCAGAAGCTGATTGTCACAATCTCCACACTCTTCTTTGTCTTTGTTATATGTTGCTATGGGTGTGGTTGAGCTGTCAGTCTGTTTTGTTTGTGTTATTCTCCATGCTAGATCTGTGGTTAGAGTCAGGGGTGTTTTCACTTCCCTGTAATTAGTCTTCTATTTAAGTATACTAGTTCCTTTATCTGGTGTTAATTGTACACAGACATTTGCTGTGTGGATTCAGGTTTATCCAAGCTCTGTTTCCTGACCCAGTCTTACCTTGTATGTTTGCCTGATTTTGCTTGTGACCTGATTACTCTTTTGCCTGCTCCCTCAATACTGCTTTGTCCTCCTGGTTTTCCTGATGTCAGCTCATGCATTGGACTGTGTCTCTGGCTAACTTTTGTACTGCACCCACTTACTGGAACTGACCCCGGATTGTTTTTTCTGTTATTCCATTAAGTAGTGACTTGTCATTCTTTACTTTTTGTTGTTACTCTACACTCCCTGTGTCTGTAGTTCTTACAGTAGTGACTGGCATCACATTACAATTGACCAGAATATTTTCTCGTTTCCTCACCTATGAATCCATAACATACTTCGTATAATTAGGTTGCAGGTCTGACTCAATTAGTCCCAGATCTAGCTTTAAAACAACAAAAACATGCATCCTCACAGACTCAATTACAGGACCAGATTCCTTGTACTTTGATTTTCCCTCAGAATCGTCTTCTTTCGACTCCTGTCATGACTTTTGACCTGTCAGATGTATTATTGAGCTCCCAGGAACCTGTTGCAGCACTTCCTGACAAATTCTCAGGGGAGAAAGGCCAATTTAGAATTTTCAAGGAGAGTTGTAAACTATTGTTTATTTTGAACCCTCAGTCATAAGGGAATGAGTCATAGCAGGTGGGGATAATAATGTCATTTTTGTGGGGAGTTCCTCAGACTTGGGCATTTTCTCTATCTTCTTTTACCCTGAATGATTTTCTGTGGATGCCTTTTTTGACACTTTAGGACAGATCTATGACAAACCTGACAGGGTCCAGGTGGCAGAGACAAGGATCATGAACCTGACACAGGGGAACTGCTCAGCAGAGGATTATAGTACTGAGTGTAATCAGTGGTCTGCTGAGGTTCAGTGGAATGATACACCCTTCAGGTGTCAATTCCACATGGGCCTTTCAGATTCTCGAAAGGAGGCTCTGGCTCTACATGCTCAAGCTGGTTGTTTGGTGGAGATCATGACTCAGGTTATCCGCGTGGATCAGAGGATATGAGAAAGATGCAAGGTTCGACAAGAGCTTCCATTTTGTTCCCCCTGGTCCAGTTCACTTACCTGAGATGGAACCTATGGAGGTTAGAGAGCCAGCTTGTTGAAAGCCCAAGTCACTAAGTGGAGATGCCATCGGGTTTGGATTTTGTCTCAGTATTGGCTGCGCTGAGCATTTCCTGAAAGATAGCTTGGCATGACCTGCAGCAAACAAGGCATCACGGAACACCTGAGTTTGGGTGATTGTCGAGGAAGTCATCCAGTTTTGCAGTTACCTTTTTCATCCTCCAATAAAGTGTTGTTGAATGCTGAACTTCTTTTTCGGAATCAATGTCCATCAACATTCAATTTTATTGACCGTGTATCTCTGGCTAATTTCATTGATTCGGTACCAGTTTTGAAGTTAGGATTAGGGATAGTTAAATTTAGAGGGTGTTATTCAAATCATGGCCACTGATAGCACACTATTGCTCCAGAATCTGGTTCAGCTAGTAGAGGTGGAATTTACTCTCAAAGCGAACCTCTTCATATGGAATTAATCTCCTGTTACGTTTTGGACAATTTATCTCCTTGAATGGTGTTGGGTTTTTCATGGCTGCATGTGCATGATCCGGTAATTGACTGGTATCAAATAGACATTGTCAAATTGGATCCTTATTATGTTGAAAATGTCTTAAATCTGTACAAAAGAAATGATGGGAGTGCTGGTGTCTCACGGTCCGCGCTGCTTCAGGGTTAAATAAACTCACCAAAGAGCCAAATCGATTTCCATCCTTTTATTTCTCCTCTCTCCTACGCGATTCGGCGTCTATCCTGGCACCTTCATCAGGGATATTTTCCAAAACCGCCTTCAAACCAGTTGTGGGGATCACAACTGGACCAGGTGAGCAGCTTCACAGCACCACTGTATATAAGTGTCACTAGTGATAGGGCCAATTGCGCCTCTTGTCCCCCTCCCTATTTTATCTTTAAATCTGTACAGGTTTTCTTTGCCAGTCTGGAGGGTCTACTGGGGTACCTGAAAGACTCTGAAGACATTTTTTAAGAAAAAGAGGCAGACATTTTCCATGCTCACCATCCCTATGACAGTACAATTAATTTCGCAAGGATAGTAAGGACAGGCTCGGTGCAACTCCCTGGTGAATAGAGGGCAAGGCAGATGTAGTGTCAGACAGATGATACTATGTACAAAAATTGGATTCCACACCACAATTGTGCTGAGAATACATCACAAAAAGGGCACCACAAGAAAATATTGAATTGTACTGAAATCATACAATGACAATATAGGGCTAACGGCAGGTAACAATATGGAAAACAATAGTATATAATGGAAGTGAAGGCTATTTCTAGTACTGCAAGAGACCTGTTATGCAGCACAGTAGCCTCAGACAGTTAGTTCAACCTAAACATTATCCAAATGTGGGAATATGTATCAGGGAACCCACAAAACTTTGTAGTTCTAAATACCTAAAAGAAAGAGTACTGTCAGGAGGAGTTTTGAGAAGCCAGAGTCGGCTAGTCCCCTTAAATCATCAGGAACATAAACATTGGGCTTTACAGTAACCTCAGTATAAAGTGCATGTGCTAGCAACTTATTTGTACAAGGGGATTATATTCAATGTCAGTCAATCAAAGTACCAGCATGGAATACAATAGTACTGTATACCCATTGTTACCCAAATGTGGGAATATGTATCGGGAACCCACTAAAATGTGTATTTCTAAGCACCTAAAAGGAAGAGTACTGTCAGGAGGAGTTTTGAGAAGCCAAAGTTGACTAGTTACCTTAAATCATCAGTAACATAAAAAAAGGGCTTTCTAGTGACACGCCCCATGGGGGCCGTGGGGTACTCGGTGCCGGGTCTGTCGATGTTTTTGGGGATGTCAAGGCAGCGTGACCTGGTCCATGATCCCTGAGCGGTAAATAAAATGGAAGTTTTTTGTTGCTTTAGGGGGATTACTGGACTTGGGATTCAGGGATAATAGTCCTCGAGATGCCACCCGTTGGTTGCGGCTATTGATGATCATCGCTGCAGTACAATTCCTCTGGGGTTGATGGCAATGCAGCTAAGTTGGATAGCTCTCCACGGGTAGGGCTAACCCCAGGGCAGCAGATGTTACTATGGTGTGTTGGTACTGATGTTATAGCGCAGTGCTGAAGGCGCAGCAATAAAGTTCACAGACACAGCAGGGTGTAGTCTCAAGATGTTTACTCACAGTCTGTTGTTGCAGGTCACAACTGTCATCACAATTGCAACAGCCTGCGGAGTGCTGAGTCCTTGGACGGAGGAGAGATCCAGCTGACTCTCTGGCAGCTTGTTGACACTCAGCGGGTACCCCCTTCCGATGTCCTATCCAGATGAACTCACTGTGCTGGTAATCGCCCTCTTGCTCTGCACCTTGCACACAGAGCCCCAAGCCAGTGGCCTCGGGTCTTGTCAGGCAACTTCCCCCTCCATCTCTTGGACCCTACGTGGCCACCTTTTTGGCGGGTGAGTGCGGTTTTGACTGTGACACTTGAAAATACCGCAGCCTCCGGATTGCTAGCTGATCATTCTCCACTAGTCTGGGGCCGGTCTCTCCCCACTGCGGCCTAGTCCCTCCACACCGCTTAGGTCAATGTGGATGTGGGCACCCACAGGTCGACTGCTCACTACCTGGGTCCCTGGGACCTTTTCTATCTTTGGAAGCACTCTTTCTTTCCTAGCTCCACTATCAGATCTTGTCTCTCCCAGGTCTTGGGACGAGCTCCCACTGGCTCCAGTCCCCAGGACATCTCATGCTCGCTCTTGAACCTCAAAGACTCCTGTAGTTCTTGCCAGCTACCCACCAACTGCCTTCTAGATGTTTCTACTGGTCCTTTTATACTGTCTGTCATGTGTCCTTCGTCAATAACGTATGTCCTCCCTGACTTCACTACTTTTTGGGTGCTCCCCTAAACTCTGTTCTCCACCCATCCCTTTTAACTTGGTTCCTCCCCTCCAGACAGGATCAGGGACTGAGCTCTCCCTAAGGAGCAATCTCGCCCTAACCCTGATCTGGAGTAGTGTAGTGTTGGCTATGGGTGTCTGCATACTGGTCAGTGATGAGGATATCTGGGCACACCAAGTAATGGCAAGACACAACACGATTGCTTGTGCAGAAAAAGTTTGTTTTTATTGCCACAGAATTTAAACAAAGATCCCACCCAATGTTTCGGCCTTAATATAGGCCTTTCTCAAGGGTCACGGATCTATTTGATAAACAGTTGTAAGACATAATGAAAAAAGTATTAGAACCATGCATTATTGAAAATAAAAATACGTGTAAGGTGTTTGTGTCCAGTGCTATATGATAATTCTCAATGCTTATACAATGGCAGTGGTGGCGCAAATGTTAATGTTTTGTGCCTATAGGGCATGAATTATATAGGGAGTGAGTAAGGAACGGGTTTCTAAAAGGTGAGGTCTACTAGTACAATAAAGATAAAGAAAGAAAAGAAATTAGGTTCTATATTGGAAAAGGAAAAAATAACAATGGTAGTCACCGTGTTGTAGAATTTGTTGTACAAATCAAAAAGAGATCTTGTATCACCTGGATATAAGGTCAAAGTAGATGACTCTAGTCTCAGAAACAAGGGGGGAAGGGGAGATATTAGTACAGGGAACTTACGCAGAAAAAATAGTCTAATTGAAAAGAAATGATCAAATATGGGAATCATTTAAAGGCTCCCTTATTATTAATTAACTTAGATTAAATTCCCCAAGACTGTGGACTATGTCTCTAATAAGGTTCAGTGTATTTACATTAGACTTATTGTGGTGTCAGCCTGGGAACCCAGAACTGAACTGCTATGATATTTAGGGACAATCCATGTGTGAAATTTAATTTCTGGACCTCTAGTATTGGTGTCCATAGGCATATCATTATACACTCCACAAAGATAAAAATTAATAATAATATGTGCAAGGCTAAATAGCAGAGAAAACATACCTCTATCATCTATATTTTAGGTGTGTAGATCCTCCTTAAAGGATAAGACCTTAGAGTCTTGTGATCTGAGGATAGAGTAGTAGATAATGCAGACTATATATGGTATACAATGGTAGATAATGTGTAATGGTCACATACCAACTGAATTAAGAGTCAGGTGCTCTGGGAAAGGAGCCTATGAAGTAAAGAAACAAGTCAGAGGATGAAGAGTTAAAGAAGAGGCCAGAGTCATGTCTCAGTGCAGCGGTTACCTGTTGGCTGTGAAATCCGTGAGCGGTGGCGGTGTGCGGCTTCTGTGTGTGAGGAGCCATTTCTTATAGGAGTGGGGTGGGACCAAATTGGTAGAGGAACCTCAAAAAGAGGATCTCACATAGTATGTATATATAGAATAGAATAATACTAAAAACCCACACCATCATAAGCAACCCATTAATCAGATAAGGGGATTATGGAACTTTAATATAACCCTAAATTATCCACAGGTAAAATGTAGCCACTATAGGAGATCAATTATTGTTGACGGTCATGCCTAGAGAGAGGAAGTGCTCTGGCAGAGCTAAGATTGTAATTCATGGTTGACCAAGCCACAAAGTTACCAATATCCCAGTTACAGATCACGTAAAATAGTATGAGAATGCCAGAACAAGGACATATCAATGCAACATTTATTAGAGTTCCAACTAAAGTATTAAATCATAGCCCAATAAGACCCCTCTATATCAACACACCAAGCCCAGTGCTCTCAAACTAGGCAGATCAAACAAGTGGACATCAACCTATAATATTTGAACTGCAAATGAAAAAGTCAAGAATGAAGTTTAAGGGCTGACAAGTCCTGGACAATCTAGGGTTCCAACTATGAGAGCACGGAATAGGTAGTGATGAGCGAGCAGTAAAATGCACGGATGCTCGATGCTCGGTTCGAGCATATCGAGATGCTCAGGTGCTCGACCCAAGCACCGAACCCAATGTTAACCTATAGGAAACTCAAGTATTTTTCTGGCGGCACCCCCGTCAGTATGCATAAACCCTAAAAATGCCACAAATGTATAAGAACAGTGCTCAAATGACATGGGAACAGCATAGGGAAGACCCCTTTAAGGATTTCTGACTCCCAGGTCACTGATGTGAACAATGTTGTCTGAGTATTACACCAGTTTTATGGACTCACAATAAAACATTAAAAACATAAAATTTTCCTGGGGAAAATGTTAAGTGCTCATACTCACTTGTGAAACAGTGTTGGTGTATTATTTTTTTTTATTACATTAAAGATTTAAAAAAAATAAAATGGGAGGTACTCCAAGAGATGTGGAGGAGGGACTCTTTAAATAATGTTCCCATTGTTAGGAAGTGGGTCTCCCATAGTGCTGCCAAAAATTGGGAGACACTCCAATACCCCTAGGAAGAGACGTGGAGGAGGGCCTCATTAAATAATGTATGTTCCCATTATTAGGAAGGAAGTGGGTCTCCCACAGTGTTGCCTTATGCAGGGCTGCCAAAAATTGGGAGGCACTCCAATGCCTCTTGGAAGAGACATGGAGGATGGCCTCATTAACTAATGTATGTTCCCATTATTAAGAAGTGGGTATCCCACCCCAGGGTTGTTGGCCAAACCCCTGGGTCCAGGAGCAGTGGAGGAGGGACTCTATAAATAATGTTCCCATTATTAGGAAGAAAGTGGGTCTCCCATAGTGTTGCCTTATGCAGGGCTGCCAAAAATTGGGAGGCATTCCAATGCCCCTTGGAAGAGACATGGAGGGTGGCCTCATTAAATAATGTATGTTCCCATTATTAGGAAGTGGGTCTCCCACCCCAGGGTTGTTGGCCAAACCCCAGGGTCCAGGAGCAGTGTCTGCGGGTGATACCACTGCTTCTTCCATTATTGTGCGAGCAAGCCAATCCCCTGTCCATAGTGCATGCGAAGATGCCTCCTGTCCTGCACCGGTCATTGCACAATCTGAAATACCACCATCAGCAACCGCATCCACGATCTTGTCCCAGCACAGCGTTCATTTGTCTATATCCCAGTCCTTGGAACACAAGCCACATAAACAGCCAACGCACCACAGGCCACATTACTGAATTTGCACATTTTGCGACTGCTTGCATCTGAAATGTTGCATTTTAGGCTAGTGGAGATGGAAGAATTCTGCAACCTGATGGCGGTGGCCGTTGCTCTTTACTTGGTCCCCAGCTGCCACTATTTCTTCCAGTGTGCCATCCCTGCATTACACAAGCATGTGTCCCAAAACATTAGCCGTGCCCTCAGCAACACAGTTACTGGGAAAATCCACCTAACCACAGACACGTGGACAAGTGCTTGTATGCAGGGACAGTACATCTCGCTGACGGCACACGTGGTTAACACAGTGGAAGCCGGGAACCAGTCGGACCTTGGGACAGAAAACATCCTCTCGACACCAAGGAGTGTAGCTCTAACTCAATCAGGGTCACCCCCACAGTCTACAGCTCCTGCATGTCATCCTCCTCAGCCTCCACATCAGTCACAAGCTGGAAGCATTGCAGCACTGCCTCGGCCAAGCGGCAACAGGCTGTGCTGAAGTTAATATGCGTAGGTGACAAACCGCACAATGCTGAAGAGTTGTGGACAGATCTGAAAGAGCAATACTAGATTAGCCTCGGCACACTCAACTAATAAAAAATGGAAGGGAAGAAATGTTTCTTTATGCTGATAATTTTATTGTACAGAAACGAAATCATCCCACGTTTCGGCTCAACATGAGCCTTCCTCAGGGAATTGAGCTGAATTAAACATAACAACAAAAAGAAGTCACAATTTTGTTCAACATAAATGCAAAGTACATGTTAACAGAAAAAACCTACATGCGGTGTATGGTACAAAATGCTGGAGTGTGGTGAAATCCATAGCGTGCACACTAAAATATGTGGTGGGAACGTCCGTAAGTGAATGGTGGCGTGTAGGGGTGAAGTGGTAGGTGAGGAAACAAAGGATAGGAGGAAGATTGAGAGGAAATAAAAGGAGTAGATAAAAAAATCAAGAGGTCTCAGACAAAAAGAAAAAGAAGAAAATAAAACCAACAAACGGTATACAAAGGTGAAGAAAGACAATGGAGGAAAAGGGGAGGGGCAAGAGAAACAATGAATAGAGTATAATAACTAAAATCAGGTAAATTACCTTACAAACTCAGAAAGTAGGAATAAGTAGGTATAGAAACGATCCAGTAGCAAGGAAAAATCTATTTAAGGTATATAAAAGGATGAATCGGTATCATTATAGAAAACTGTGAAGATATATATATATATACTAGCTGTGAGCCCGATTCTAAAGAATCGGGAGTCTAGAATCTGTATATAATTTTTTTAAGAGTTTTTAATAATAGACTTAAACACCAGATATATGACAAAGTAGGCGATGTAGGCAGAACTGTGAGGGTAGCAATATAGTGGAGGTGTAGAAAGAGTTAATGTGCGACTAACAGGACTATAATAGAGTAGGAACTTATAATGATATCAAAAATGTTATTGAAGGAGTTAATGTCCCACAGGCACTCCCACAACAGACTCAGCGCTGTAAATTATATGGAAAATGGTGTTCAAGGGGTTAATGTAGCAGTGGCAGTAGTTATAAACACTACCAAATATGCAGTTAATGCTGAACTGGTATATAATGGGTTAATTGCGTGTGGTGTAAGTGAGGCGCGAAGGTCATTGGTCGGTGTGTGCTGGCGCCGACCAATGAGCTTCGCGCATAACTTACAGCGGTAAATGTGAAACTCAAAGTCCTCTATGTATTTGAATAGGAAGGGAGGCGCGAAGCTCATTGGTCGGTGTGTGCTGTCGCCGACCAATGAGCTTGGCGCCTCACTTACAGGAGAGAGAGAGAAAGAGAGAGAGAGAGATTTAGTAATAGGGGAGTGGGGTGAAATGAATTGTGTGTATAGAGGTGGCTGAGTGGTTAGCACTGCGCGGTAGCTCAGTGGTTAGCACAGCGCAGTGGGTCAATGCTTAGCACTGGGCGGTAGCTCAGTGCTTAGCACTGGGCAGTGGCTCAGTGGTTAGCACTGCGCGGTGGCTCAGTGGTTAGCACTGCGCGGTGGCTCAGTGGTTAGCAGTGAGTGCGGTTGCTCAGTGGTTAGCAGTGAGTGCGGTGGTTCAGTGGTTAGCAGTGAGTACGGTGGCTCAGTGGTTAGCAGTGAGTGTGGTGGCTCAGTGGTTAGCAGTGAGTGCGGTGAGATTGGTCAGTGCAGCGTCGTGGGCAGAGTGGTCAGTGCAGCGCCGTGGGCAGAGTGGTGAGTGCAGCGCCGTGGGCAGAGTGGTGAGTGCAGCGCCATGGACAGAGTGGTCAGTGCAGCGCCGTGGGCAGAGTGGTCAGCGCAGCGCCGTGGGCAGAGTGGTCAGCGCAGCGCCGTGGGCTGAGTGGTCAGCGCAGCGCCGTGGGCAGAGTGGTCAGCACACACATACACACACACATACAGACACTTCGGTATACTTAGCAGCGGCCCTGCGTCTTCCCCGCCACGTGGATCCTGAGTCAACATGTCGCCGCCCCCGGACGACTGGATCCAATATTGGGTCTGGGAAGTCTGGAGAGACTTCCCGGACGCCATCTTGGACAAAGTATGTTGGCGGCCCCGGACGACTGGATCCAATATGTCCGGGAAGTTTGGCGAGACTTCTTGGACGCTATATTGGATCCAGTAGTTCGGGGGCGGCGAGATGTCGACTGAGGATGCAGGCGGCGGACGCAGGGCCAGTGGTAAGTATAGCGGAGTGTGTGTGTTTTTGTGTGTGTGTGTATGTGTGTGTACAAAGTGACGGAAGTGCGGACAAAGTGACGGAAGTGCGGACAAAGTGACGGAAGTGCGGATAAAGTGACGGAAGTGCGGACAAAGTGAGGGAAGTGGATACATACACACACATATATACACATACTGTACATTGCATATGGAGGGGTGAGGAGAGCGGAGGCTGGAGGGGTGAGGACAGGGGAGGCTGGAGGGCAGAGGACAGGGGAGGCTGGAGGGCAGAGGACAGGGGAGGCTGGAGGGCAGAGGACAGGGGAGGCTGGAGGGCAGAGGACAGGGGAGGCTGGAGGGCAGAGGACAGGGGAGGCTGGAGGGGCAGAGGACAGGGAGGCTGGAGGGGCGACATCACGCCACCTATCCCCGTCCTACAGGCTGCTACCTCTCTCCCTCAGTGTAGGCTGCACAGCAGCGGTGTCCGTATCCCCGGGGCACTTGGCCTCCTGCCATTCGGCAGAGGACTGAGCCCGAGGCTGGTGACAGTGCAGGAGGGAGGGTGATCTGTGCAGCCGCCATTGCGCAGCCCCGGTCGCGGAGTGAGGGGAGGAGCCAGGATTGTGAAGGAGCGTGAGTAAAGGCGGTCGTCTCCGAAGTGGTGTGTGGCGGACAGGAGACAACAGGCTAACGCCGGTCGTTTCTCGGCCGTGATGTGTGGGTGTTTTGGGCAGTGTTGGGGCGGCCGTAAGTGTGGCGGGGCTGGGTGAGTCCCGCTCTGCTTACGGCCGGCATCTTGGTCCACCCTGAGCGGGTGTAGTGGCCAAGGCACTTGCGTCCGGTGACGTAATTGTTGTCACTTGAAGACGGAAGTGGCTTTGGCTTTTATATATGGCGGGCCGATTGTAAAGAATGGGGTAGTGTAGAATATGTATGTAGTTTACATACTGTGATTGACAGAACTTGTTAAGTAAACATGAGCGAAGTACATATATATATATATATATATATATATATCAGTACGATGGTATATGGTGGTAATTAGAGCACATGTATAGCAGCACTATAGTATATGACGGTACATTACAGTACATGTATAGCAGCACTATAGTATATGGCGGTACATTACAGTACATGTATAGCAGTGCTATGGTATATGGCGGTACATTACAGTACATGTATAGCAGCACTATGGTATATGGCAGTACATTATAGCACATGTATAGCAGCACTATGGTATATGGCAATACTGCGGTCACCGCGGTTCCCCACTCCTCCTGGCCCCCGGTCGTCCACAGTAAAATTAAAAAAATCCTCAGTGAGGATACTCACCTGTCCGGCGGCTCACTCCACCTCCGCCTTGTAGGTCCTACAGGCCTTTAGGACCTGTAGTTGCCTGGGCAAGCGATCAGCTGAGGAGGGGAGGGGGGGCAGGATTGTGTTGGGGGGGCAGAATGGAGCGAGTGGGCAGGATGGAGCGAGCGGCAGGATGGAGCGGAAGGGGGGCAGGATGGAGCGGGAGGGGGCAGGATGGAGCCGGGAGGACAGGATGGAGCCGGGGGAAACAGGATGGAGCCGGGGGGAACAGGATGGAGCCGGGGGGAACAGGATGGAGCGGGGGAACAGGATGGAGGCGGGGGGCAACAGGATGGAGGCGGGGGGGGGCAGGATGGAGCGAGCGGGGCAGGATGGATTGAGCGGGGCAGGATGGAGGCGGAGGAGCAGGATGATGCCGAAGGGGCAGGATTGAGCAGATGAGCAGAATGGAGCAAGTGGGGCAGGATGAGTATATGGCGGTACATTACAGTACATGTATAGCAGCACTATGGTATATGGCAGTACATTATAGCACATGTATAGCAGCACTATGGTATATGGCAATACTGCGGTCACCGCGGTCCCCCACTCCTCCTGGCCCCCGGTCGTCCACAGTAAAATTAAAAAAATCCTCAGTGAGGATACTCACCTGTCCGGCGGCTCACTCCACCTCCGCATTGTAGGTCCTACAGGCCTTTAGGACCTGTAGTTGCCTGGGCAAGAGATCAGCTGAGGAGGGGAGGGGGGGGCAGGATTGTGTTGGGGGGGCAGAATGGAGCGAGTGGGGCAGGATGGAGCGAGCGGGGCAGGATGGAGCGGGAAGGGGGGGCAGGATGGAGCGGGAGGGGGCAGGATGGAGCCGGGGGGAACAGGATGGAGCCGGGGGAAACAGGATGGAGCCGGGGGGAACAGGATGGAGGCGGGGCAACAGGATGGAGGCGGGGGGGGGCAGGATGGAGCGAGCGGGGCAGGATGGAGGCGGGGGAGCAAGAAGAGCGAGGGGCAGGATGGATTGAGCGGGGCAGGATGGATTGAGCGGAGCAGGATGGAGGCGGAGGAGCAGGATGATGCCGAAGGGGCAGGATTGAGCAGATGAGCAGAATGGAGCAAGTGGGGCAGGATGAGTAAGCGTGAGGGCAGGATGGAGGCGGGGGAGCAAGAACAGCGGGGGTGAGGATGGAGCAAGCAGGGCAGGATGGAGCGAGCAGGGCAGGATGGAGTGAGCGGGGCAGGAAGTAGCGAGTGGGGCAGGAAGGAGCAAGGGGGGCAGGATGGTGGGTGGCGGAGCAGGATGGAGGGGGCGGGGCAGGATGGAGGGGGCGGGGCAGGATGGAGCCGGAGGGGCAGGATGGAGCCGGAGGGGCAGGATGGAGCCGGAGGGGCAGGATGGAGGTGAGTGGCGCAGGATGGACGGAGCGAGGCAGGATGGAGAAGGCGGGGCAGGATGGAGACGGCAGGGCAGGATGGAGACGGCAGGGCAGGATTGTGGCGGGGGGGAGGATGGATGCGGCGGGGCAGGATGTTGGCGGGGGGTGAGGATGGTGGTGGGGGTGCGGGATGGAGTCGGGGGGGCAGGATGGTGTTGGGGGGGGCAGGATGCATAGGGGGGGGCAGGATGGAGGCGCTCCTCCTGACCCCCTCCGCTCCCCGCGGCACCCGTCCCTCTGGGCCTCCAGTCTCTGCGGCCCCCCTCCCTCTGGGGCTGCACACCCCCCTCCCCCGCTCCCCCGCTCCTTCATGGTGATAATAAAAATAAAAAAACCTCAGTGAGGATACTTACCCTGCGGCGGCTCGCTCCACCCGTCTTGTAGGTGTCAGGACAGGACCTGTCGTTGGCTGGGAAACCGATCTGCTGGGGGTCAGTGGGCAAAGCGGGGGTCAGTGGGCAGAGTGGGGGATGAGTGGGAAGAGCAGGGGTTAGTGGGCAGAGTCATTGGGCAGAGCAGGGGTCAGTGGGCATAATCAGTAGTCAGAGCAGGGTCAGTAGGCAGAGCTGTGGTCTGTGGGCAGAGCTGGGGTCAGTGGGCATGGTCAGTAGCCAGAGGGGGGGGTAAGTGGGCAGAGCAGGGTGAGTGGGCAGAGCGGGGGTGAGTGGGCAGAGTGGGGGGTGAATGGGCAGAGCAGGGTCAGTGAGCAGGATTGGGGGGTCAGTGGTCAGAGCAGGTTCATAGCGGGGGTCAGTGGTCAGAGCAGGGGTTAGTGGGCAGAGTGATTGGGCAGAGCAGGGGTCAGTGGGCACAGTCAGTAGGCACAGCAGGGGTTAGTGGGAAAAATCAGTGGGCAGAGCAGGGGTGAGTGGGCAGAGCAGGGGTGAGTGGGCACAGTTAGTGAGCAGAGCAGGGGTTAGCGGGCAGAGCGGGGGTGAGTGGGCAGAGCAGGGTTTAGTGGGCATAGCAAGGGTTATTGGGCACAGTCAGTGGGCAGAGCAGGGGTTAGTGGGCAGAGCGGCGGTCAGTGGGCACAGTGAGTGGGCAGAGAAGGGTCAGTGGGTAGAGCATGGGTGAGTGGGCACGGTCAGATGGCAGTGCAGGGGTCAGTGGGCATGGTGAAAGGGCAGAGCGGGGGGTGAGTGAACAGAGGGTGGTCAGTGGGCAGAGCAGGGTCAGTGGTAAAAGCAGGGGCGAGTGGGCAGAGCGGGAGTAAATGAGCAGAGCAGGGTCAGTAGGCAGTGTGAGGCGTCAGTGGGCAGAGCATGGTCAGTGGGCAGTGTGAGGGGTAAGTGGGCATAGCATGTTCAGTGGGCAGTGTGAGGCGTGAGTGGGCAGTGTGAGGGGTCAGTGGGCAGTGTGAGGGGTGAGTGGTCAGAGCAGGGTCAGTGGGCAGAGCAGGGTCAGTGTGAGGGGTGAGTGGGCAGAGCAGGGTCAGTGGGGCGTGAGGGGTCAGTGGGCAGAGCAGGGTGAGTGGGCAGTGTGAGTGGTCAGTGAGCAGAGCAGGGTCACTGGGCAGAGCAGGGTGAGTGGGCATTGAGGGGTCAGTGGGCAGAGCAGGGTGAGTGGGCATTGAGGGGTCAGTGGGCAGAGCATGTTCAGTGGGCAGAGGAGGGTCAGTGGGCAGTGTGAGGGGTCAGTGGGCCGAGCAGGGTGAGTGGGCAGAGCAGGGTCAGTGAGGGGTCAGTGGGCAGAGGATGGTCAGTGGGCAGAGCAGGGTCAGTGTGAGGGGTCAGGGGGCAGTGAGGGGTGAGTGGGCAGAGCATGGTGAGTGGGCAGAGCAGGATGAGTGGCCAGTGTGAGGGGTGAGTGGGCAGAGCATGGTCAGTGGGCATAGTGGGGGTGAGTGGGCAGAGAGGGGGTGAGTGAGCAGAGAGGGGGTGAGTGAGCAGAGAGGGGGGGTGAGTGAGCAGAGAGGGGGGGTGAGTGGGCAGAGAGTGGGGGTGAGTGGGCAGAGAGTGGGGGTGAGTGGGCAGAGAGTGGGGGTGAGTGGGCAGAGAGTGGGGGTGAGTGGGCAGAGCGGGTGAGTGGGCAGAGTGTGGGTGAGGGGGCAGAGAGGGGGTGAGGGGGAAGAGTAGGGGGGTGAGTGGGCAGAGTTTGGGGTGTAGTGGGCAGAGTGGGGGGTGAGTGGGCAGAGCAGGGTGAGTGGGCAGAGTGTGGGTGAGGGGGCAGAGAGAGGGTGAGGGGGAAGAGTAGGGGGGTGAGTGGGCAGAGTTTGTGGGTGAGTGGGCAGAGTGGGGGTCAGTGGTCAGAGTGGGGGTGAGTGGGCAGAGCAGGGTCAGTGGTCAGAGTGGGGGTGAGTGGGCAGAGCAGGGTCAGGGGCAGAGTGGGGGTCAGTGTGCAGAGTGGGGGTGAGGGGGCAGAGAGGGGGTCAGGGGGAAGAGTAGGGGGGTGAGTGGGCAGAGTTTGGGGGTGAGTGGGCAGAGTGGGGGTCAGTGGTCAGAGTGGGGGTGAGTGGGCAGAGCAGGGTCAGGGGCAGAGAGGGGGTCAGTGTGCAGAGTGGGGGTGAGGGGGCAGAGAGGGGGTGAGGGGGCAGAGAGGGGGTGAGGGGTCAGAGGGGGGTGAGGGGGAAGAGTAGGGGGTGAGTGGGCAGAGTTTTGGGGGTGAGTGGGCAGAGTGGGGGTCAGTGGTCAGAGTGGGGGTCAGGGGCAGAGTGGGGGTCAGTGTGCAGAGTGGGGGTGAGGGGGGCAGAGAGGGGGGTGAGGGGGAAGAGTTGGGGGGTGAGTAGGCAGAGTGGGGGTCAGTGGTCAGAGTGGGGGTGAGTGGGCAGAGCAGGGTCAGGGGCAGAGTGGGGGTCAGTGGGCAGAGCCAGGGGTGAGGGAGCAGATCGTGGGTCAGTGGGCAGCGCAGGGGGATGAGTAGGTTAGGTCGGGACAGGACCTTTGATGACGTCACGGTCATGTGATCTGTGACTCCACCCATCATCGTGACGTCATCAGAGGTCCTCAAGCAGGATGAAGAGAGATCGCGGCTGGCTGGAGGGAGCTGTGGTAAGAGGCGGGGGGGGGGTGACCGGACAGTGGAGGGGGGCTGTGCTGACAGGTGGGGGGTGACCGGGGAGCGGAGAGGCAGTGGTGATAGGCTGGGGGTGACCGGGCAGTGGAGGGCGGCTATGGTGACAGGCAGGGGGCTGATGGGGCAGCGGGGGGAAGTGTTGTGACAGGCGGGGGGTGAGCGGGCAGTGGAGGATGGCTATGGTGACAGGTGGGGGGTG
>JARQOC010001969.1:0-31805 GCA_033576535.1 Allobates femoralis | reverse complement strand
TTTGGGATTAATGCTTAGGTTCATAAAGAGAGCAGAATGGGACAAAAAATTTGAATGTATCTTCTTTCTAGCCAGAGATATAGTCAAACGTATGCTTAAATGTCTATTTTCACTGTTTAGACGCGAAAACACACTTTCATGTCAAAGCAATGAATTTTTCTCCAAAACTACTGGAGCTGTGATGCTGTTCTTTGGGATTCCTGCTTAGGTTCATAAAGAGAGCAGAATGGGACAAAAAATTTGAATGTATCTTCTTTCTAGCCAGAGATATAGTCAAACGTATGCTTAAATGTCTATTTTCACTGTTTAGACGCGAAAACACACTTTCATGTCAAAGCAATGAATTTTTCTCCAAAACTACTGGAGCTGTGATGCTGTTCTTTGGGATTCCTGCTTAGGTTCATAAAGAGAGCAGAATGGAACAAAAAATTTGAATGTATCTTCTTTCTAGCCAGAGATATAGTCAAACGTATGCTTAACCCCTTCATGACCTTGCCATTTTTTGCAATTCTGACCAGTGTCCCTTTATGAGGTTATAACTCGGGAACGCTTCAATGGATCCTAGCGATTCTGAGATTGTTTTTTCGTGACATATTGGGCTTCATGTTGGTATTAAATTTAGGTCGATGATTTTTGCGTTTATTTGTGAAAAAATCAAAAATATGGCAAAAATTTTGAAAATTTAGCAATTTTCAAATTTTGAATTTTTCTTCTGGTAAACCAGAGAGTTATGTGACAAAAAATAGTTATGAAATAATATTTCCCACATGTCTACTTTACATCTGCACAATTTTGGAAAAAAAAAAAAATTTTGTTAGGAAGTTATAAGGGTTCAAAGTTCATGAGCAATTTTTCATTTTTCCACCAAAATTTACAAAACCATTTTTTTTAGTGACCACATCCCATTTGAAGTCCCTTTGAGGGGTTTACATGACAGAAAACACCCAAAAGTGACACCATTCCAAAAACTGCACCCCTCAAGCTACTCAAAACTACATTCAAGAAGATTATTAACCCTTCAGGTGCTTCACAGGAACTAAGCAAATTGGAAACAAAAAAATGGATATTTTAATTTTTCTAACAAAAATGTTCTTGTATCCTCAATTTTTTCATTTTCACATGGACAACAAAATAAAATGGATCCTAAAATTTGTTGGGCAATTTCTCCTGAGTATATCGATATCTCATATGTGATCATAAACCACCGTTTGGGCGCACGGCAGGGCTCTGAAGGGAAAGAGAGCAATTTGACTTTTGGAGCTAATTTTCCATTCAAAAAGTGAAATGGCGCTCCTTCACTTCTGAGCCCTGCCGCGCGTCAAAACAGTGGTTTATGACCACATATGAGGTATCGGTGTACTCAGGAGAAATTGCCCAACAAATTTTAGGATGAATTTTATCCTGTTACCCATGTGAAAATGAAAGAATTGAGGCTAAAAGAACATTTTTGTGAAAAAAAAAGTACTTTTTCCATATTCACAGATCAATTTGTAAAGCATGTGGGGGTTCAATATGCTCACCACCCATCTAGATAAGTTCCCTGGGGGGTCTAGTTTCCAAAATGGGGTTAATTGTGGGGGAGCTCCAAAGTTTAGGCACACAGGGGCTCTCCAAACGCGACATGGTGTCCGCTAACAATTTGAATGGAAAATCACCTCAAATTGTTAGCGGACACCATATCGCATTTGGAGAGCCCCTATGTGCCTAAACATTGGGGCTCCACCACAAGTGACCCCATTTTGGAAACTAGACCCCCCAGGGAACATATCTAAATGCATTGTGAGCACTTTGAACCCGCAGGTGCTTCACAAATTGATCCGTAAAAATTAAAAAGTAATCTTTTTTCCACAAAAATGTTTTTTTTTCATTTTCATGAATTAATTTGTGAAGAACCTGGGGGTTCAATATGCTCACCACCCATCTAGATAAGTTCCCTGGAGGGTCTAGTTTCCAAAATGGGGTCACTTGTGGGGGAGCTCCAAAGTTTAGGCACACAGGGGCTCACCAAACGCGACATGGAGTCCGCTAACAATTTGAATGGAAAATCAGCTCAAATTGTTAGCAGACACCATGCCGCATTTGGAGAGCTCCTGTGTGCCTAAACATTGGGGCTCCCCCACAAGTGACCCCATTTTGGAAACTAGATCCCCCAGGGAACATATCTAGATGCATAGTGAGCCCTTTGAACCCCCAGGTGCTTCACAAATTGATCTGTACAAATTAAAAAAGAAAATTTGTGTGAAAAAAAAGTATTTTTACCTTATTACGGATCAGTTTGTGAAGCACCTGGGGATTCAAAGTGCTCACTATGCATCTAGATAGATTCCTTGGGGGGGTCTAGTTTCCAAAATGGGGTCACTTGTGGGGGAGCTCCAATGTTTAGGCACACAGGGGCTCTCTATACACAACCTGGTGTTTGCCAACAATTGGAATTGTTAGCGGACACCAGGTCGTGTATGGAGAGCCCCTGTGTGCCTAAACATTTGAGCTCCCCCACAAGTGACCCCATTTTGGAAACTAGACCCCCCAGGGAACATATCTAGATGCATAGTTAGCACTTTGAACCCCCAGGTGCTTCACAAATTGATCCGTACAAATTAAAAAAGAGAAGTTTGTGTGAAAAAAAAGTATTTTTACCTTATTATGGCTCAGTTTGTGAAGCACCTGGGGATTCAATGTGCTCACTATGCATTTAGATAGGTTCCTTGGGGGGTCTAGTTTCCAAAATGGGGTCACTTGTGGGGGAGCTCCAATGTTTAGGCACACAGGGGCTCTCCATACGCAACCTGGTGTTTGCCAACAATTGGAATTGTTAACGGACACCAGGTCGCATATGGAGAGCCCCTGTGTGCCTAAACATTTGAGATCCCCCACAAGTGACCCCATTTTGGAAACTAGACCCCCAGGGAACATATCTAGATGCACAGTGAGCACTTTGAACCCCCATGTGCTTCACAAATTGAGACGAATAAATGAATAAAGAAACTTTTTGTGAAAAAACATACTAGTCTAGTAGTTACAATTCGCAGCATAGGGGACCCAATACATTTGGGTCTCTCCATGCTGAGGATTCCAGCCCCCTAGCTGCCAAGTTGTACCTGGCTGGCAACCAAAAATACGGCAAAGCTCCATGTCATTTTATTTGTAGAATTTAAAAAAAAAAAAATGACATGGGGCTCTGCCATATTTTTGGTCTAGCCAGGTACAATTTGGCAGCTACGGACTGCCACCAGCCCCCAGCTGCCTCATTGTACCTGGCTGGAACCAAAAATACAGCGAAGCCCTTTTTTTTTTTTTTTAATTTCTAGAACTAATTCTAGAAAAAAAATTACGTGGGGCTCCGCCATATTTTTGGTCCAGCCAGGTACAACTAGGCAGCTGGTGGATGGAATCCTCAGCATAAAGAGGCCCAAGCGTTCTGGGCCCCCCCTGGTGCGAATTGCAGCCCGCAGCCACCCCAGAAAATGGCGCATTCATTGAAGCACCATTTTCTGGCGCTGTACCCACGCTCTTCCAGTTGCCCTGGTGCCAGTGGCTAACTAGGTAATAAAGGGGTTAATGCCAGCTTCTTATTGGCGGCTGGCACTAAGCCCGAGATTCATAATATAGGGCCAATGTTAGACCCGCCATTAGGAATCTCTAGTACGGTAAATAGTCAATAAATACACACAGAGAAAAATCTTTTTATTTGAAAAAAAAACACAAACACAATTCGGACTCCATCTTTATTATAAAAAGATCCGACGTAGTCCACAACGAAGGTCCCACGACGCCCGATCGCTCCGACATAGTCCATAATGAAGGTCCCACGACGTTCGATTGTCTCCGACGTAGTCCACAACGAAGGTCCCACGCACTCGATCGCCTTTGCTTTCAGATCGCTACTCTGGAGCACAATCCGCCAGCATGGTGATCGAGCTGCAGAAAGTGATCTGACACCCCGGGCGCAGTGACCCACTATGTGCATCACTGCGCCTGGGCTGCCAGATCACTTTCCGCAGCTCGATCCCCATGCATGGGGATCGAGCTGCGGAAAGCGATCTGGCAGCACAGGCGCATTGACCCACTATGTGCATCACTGCGTCCGGGCTGCCAGATCGCTTTCTGCAGCTCGATGCCCATGCAGGGAGATCGGGCTGCAGAGCAGCGATCTAAGAGCCTGGGCACAGTGACCCACTATGTGCATCACTGCGCCCAGGCTGTCAGATTGCTTTCTGCAGCTCGATCCCCCTGCATGGGGATCGAGTTGCGGAAAGCGATCTGGCAGCCCAGGCGCATGTGATGCACATAGTGGGTCACTGCGCCCGGGGTGTCAGATCACTTTCTGCAGTTCAATGCCCATGCAGGGAGATCGGGCTGTAGAGCAGCGATCAAAGAGCCCGGGCGCAGAGACCCACTATGTGCATCAGTGCGCCCGGGCTGTCAGATTGCTTTCTGCAGCTCGATCCCCAGGATCCAGCTGCAGAAAGTGATCAGACAGCTCCAGCACAGTGATCACATAATGGTCACTGTGGATCACTGTGCTGGAGCTGTCAGATCATTTCCTGCAGCTAGATCCTCAGGATCCAGCTGTAGAAAGTGATCTGACAGATCCAGCACAGTGATGCACAGTGATCACATAATGGTCACTGTGGATCACTGTGCTGGAGCTGTCAGATCACTTCCTGCAGCTAGATCCTCAGGATCCAGCTGTAGAAAGTGATCTGACAGATCCAGCACAGTGATCCACAGTGATCACATAATGGTCACTGTGGATCACTGTGCTGGAGCTGTCAGATCACTTCCTGCAGCTAGATCCTCAGGATCTAGCTGTAGAAAGTGATCTGGCAGCTCCAGCACAGAGCTGTCAGATCCGGAGGCGGTGAAGAGGAGGAGGAGGAGCGGGACACAGTGGAGACAGAGCGGCCGCCGGAGGGGTGAGTGGGAGAGGCGATCGCCGCTCCGGTGATCGGGGGGGCAGGAAGGGGGTAGAGGGGGGGTGACAGGAGAAGTAGGGGGGCACTTAGGAGGAAGCGGGGGCAGGCAGGAGGAAGCGGGGGCAGGCAGGAGGAGGCGGGCGGCAGGAAAAGGAAGCGGGCGGCAGGGACAGGAAGCAGGCGGCAGGAAAAGGAAGCGGGGGGGGTAAGAAAGATGAAGAGGGGGCAGGAAAGAGAGGTGGGGGGCAGGGGGACAGTTAGAGGATGACAGGGGAGAAGATTTGAGGGTAGGGATAGCAGCGGCAGACAGGGAAGCATTACAGGCGCCGTGATTTTCACTTTCACTTTTGAGTGCCAATCACCGTGCCTGTAGCCGGGGGGGTGGGGGTGGGGGCAAATCGACCCCCCCTGGGGTGTTGTACAACTCCCCATGTACCTGCAGGCCGAATGACAGGTCAGTGACACCCTCACTCGACCTGCAGGAGCCCGATCATTCAATGGCCCAGGGGGTGGGCCAAGGGTCTGGAAGGGGTTAAATGTCTATTTTCACTGTTTAGACGCGAAAACACACTTTCATGTCAAAGCAATGAATTTTTCTCCAAAACTACTGGAGCTGTGATGCTGTTCTTTGGATTCCTGCTTAGGTTCATAAAGAGAGCAGAATGGAACAAAAAATTTGAATGTATCTTCTTTCTAGCCAGAGATATAGTCAAACGTATGCTTAAATGTCTACTTTCACTGTTTAGACGCGAAAACACACTTTCATGTCAAAGCAATGAATTTTTCTCCAAAACTACTGGAGCTGTGATGCTGTTCTTTGGGATTCCTGCTTAGGTTCATAAAGAGAGCAGAATGGAACAAAAATTTGAATGTATCTTCTTTCTAGCCAGAGATATAGTCAAACGTATGCTTAAATGTCTATTTTCACTGTTTAGACGCGAAAACACACTTTCATGTCAAAGCAATGAATTTTTCTCCAAAACTACTGGAGCTGTGATGCTGTTCTTTGGGATTCCTGCTTAGGTTCATAATGAGAGCAGAATGGGACAAAAAATTTGAATGTATCTTCTTTCTAGCCAGAGATATAGTCAAACGTATGCTTAAATGTCTATTTTCACTGTTTAGACGCGAAAACACACTTTCATGTCAAAGCAATGAATTTTTCTCCAAAACTACTGGAGCTGTGATGCTGTTCTTTGGGATTCCTGCTTAGGTTCATAAAGAGAGCAGAATGGGACAAAAAAATTGAATGTATCTTCTTTCTAGCCAGAGATATAGTCAAACGTATGCTTAAATGTCTATTTTCACTGTTTAGACGCGAAAACACACTTTCATGTCAAAGCAATGAATTTTTCTCCAAAACTACTGGAGCTGTGATGCTGTTCTTTGGGATTCCTGCTTAGGTTCATAAAGAGAGCAGAATGGAACAAAAAATTTGAATGTATCTTCTTTCTAGCCAGAGATATAGTCAAACGTATGCTTAAATGTCTATTTTCACTGTTTAGACGCGAAAACACACTTTCATGTCAAAGCAATGAATTTTTCTCCAAAACTACTGGAGCTGTGATGCTGTTCTTTGGATTCCTGCTTAGGTTCATAAAGAGAGCAGAATGGAACAAAAAATTTGAATGTATCTTCTTTCTAGCCAGAGATATAGTCAAACGTATGCTTAAATGTCTATTTTCACTGTTTAGACGCGAAACACACTTTCATGTCAAAGCAATGAATTTTTCTCCAAAACTACTGGAGCTGTGATGCTGTTCTTTGGATTCTGCTTAGGTTCATAAAGAGAGCAGAATGGACAAAAAATTTGAATGTATCTTCTTTCTAGCCAGAGATATAGTCAAACGTATGCTTAAATGTCTATTTTCACTGTTTAGACGCGAAAACACACTTTCATGTCAAAGCAATGAATTTTTCTCCAAAACTACTGGAGCTGTGATGCTGTTCTTTGGATTCTGCTTAGGTTCATAAAGAGAGCAGAATGGACAAAAAATTTGAATGTATCTTCTTTCTAGCCAGAGATATAGTCAAACGTATGCTTAAATGTCTATTTTCACTGTTTAGACGCGAAAACACACTTTCATGTCAAAGCAATGAATTTTTCTCAAAACTACTGGAGCTGTGATGCTGTTCTTTGGGATTCCTGCTTAGGTTCATAAGAGAGCAGAATGGGACAAAAATTGAATGTATCTTCTTTCTAGCCAGAGATATAGTCAAACGTATGCTTAAATGTCTATTTTCACTGTTTAGACGCGAAAACACACTTTCATGTCAAAGCAATGAATTTTTCTCCAAAACTACTGGAGCTGTGATGCTGTTCTTTGGGATTCCTGCTTAGGTTCATAAGAGAGCAGAATGGACAAAAATTTGAATGTATCTTCTTTCTAGCCAGAGATATAGTCAAACGTATGCTTAAATGTCTATTTTCACTGTTTAGACGCGAAAACACACTTTCATGTCAAAGCAATGAATTTTTCTCCAAAACTACTGGAGCTGTGATGCTGTTCTTTGGGATTCCTGCTTAGGTTCATAAAGAGAGCAGAATGGGACAAAAATTTGAATGTATCTTCTTTCTAGCCAGAGATATAGTCAAACGTATGCTTAAATGTCTATTTTCACTGTTTAGACGCGAAAACACACTTTCATGTCAAAGCAATGAATTTTTCTCCAAAACTACTGGAGCTGTGATGCTGTTCTTTGGGATTCATGCTTAGGTTCATAAAGAGAGCAGAATGGGACAAAAAATTTGAATGTATCTTCTTTCTAGCCAGAGATATAGTCAAACGTATGCTTAAATGTCTATTTTCACTGTTTAGACGCGAAAACACACTTTCATGTCAAAGCAATGAATTTTTCTCCAAAACTACTGGAGCTGTGATGCTGTTCTTTGGGATTCCTGCTTAGGTTCATAAGAGAGGCAGAATGGAACAAAAAATTTGAATGTATCTTCTTTCTAGCCAGAGATATAGTCAAACGTATGCTTAAATGTCTATTTTCACTGTTTAGACGCGAAAACACACTTTCATGTCAAAGCAATGAATTTTTTCCAAAACTACTGGAGCTGTGATGCTGTCTTTGGGATTTGCTTAGGTTCATAAAAGAGCAGAATGGGACAACAAATTTGAATGTATCTTCTTTTAGCAGAGATTAGTCAAAGTATGTTAATGTCTATTTTCACTGTTTGACGCGAAAACACACTTTCATGTCAAAGCAATGAATTTTCTCAAAACTACTGAGCTGTGTCGTTCTTTGGGATTAATGCTTAGGTTCATAAAGGAGCAGAATGGGACAAAAAATTTGAATGTATCTTCTTTCTAGCCAGAGATATAGTCAAAGTATGCTTAAATGTCTATTTTCACTGTTTAGAGCGGAAAACACACTTTCATGTCAAACAATTATTTTTCTCCAAAACTACTGGAGCTGTGATGCTTTCTTTGGGATCCTGCTTAGGTTCATAAAGAGAGCAGAATGGAACAAAAATTTGAATGTATCTTCTTTCTAGCCGGATATAGTCAAACGTAGCTAAATGTCTATTTTCACTGTTCAGACGCGAAAACACACTTTCATGTCAAAGCAATGAATTTTTCTCCAAAACTACTGGAGCTGTGATGCTGTTCTTTGGGATTCCTGCTTAGGTTCATAATGAGAGCAGAATGGGACAAAATATTTGAATGTATCTTCTTTCTAGCCAGAGATATAGTCAAACGTATGCTTAAATGTCTATTTTCACTGTTTAGACGCGAAAACACACTTTAATGTCAAAGCAATGAATTTTTCTCCAAAACTACTGGAGCTGTGATGCTGTTCTTTGGGATTCCTGCTTAGGTTCAAAAAGAGAGCAGAATGGAACAAAAAATTTGAATGTATCTTCTTTCTAGTCAGAGATATAGTCAAACGTATGCTTAAATGTCTATTTTCACTGTTTAGACGCGAAAACACACTTTCATGTCAAAGCAATGAATTTTTCTCCAAAACTACTGGAGCTGTGATGCTGTTATTTGGGATTCCTGCTTAGGTTCATAAAGAGAGCAGAATGGGACAAAAAATTTGAATGTATCTTCTTTCTAGCCAGAGATATAGTCAAACGTATGCTTAAATGTCTATTTTCACTGTTTAGACGCGAAAACACACTTTCATGTCAAAGCAATGAATTTTTCTCCAAAACTACTGGAGCTGTGATGCTGTTCTTTGGGATTCCTGCTTAGGTTCATTAAGAGAGCAGAATGGGACAAAAAATTTGAATGTATCTTCTTTCTAGCCAGAGTATAGTCAAACGTATGCTTAAATGTCTATTTTCACTGTTTAGAGGCGAAAACACACTTTCATGTCAAAGCAATGAATTTTTCTCCAAAACTACTGGAGCTGTGATGCTGTTCTTTGGGGATTCCTGCTTAGGTTCATAAAGAGAGCAGAATGGAACAAAAAATTTGAATGTATCTTCTTTCTAGCCAGAGATATAGTCAAAACGTATGCTTAAATGTCTATTTTCACTGTTTAGAC
This sequence comes from Allobates femoralis, assembly GCA_033576535.1. NCBI lineage: Eukaryota > Metazoa > Chordata > Amphibia > Anura > Aromobatidae > Allobates > Allobates femoralis. Next base: position 22,386 of record JARQOC010001969.1, on the reverse strand, counting down.
GCGAAAACACACTTTCATGTCAAAGCAATGAATTTTTCTCCAAAACTACTGGAGCTGTGATGCTGTTCTTTGGGATTCCTGCTTAGGTTCATAAAGAGAGCAGAATGGAACAAAAAAATTTGAATGTATCTTCTTTCTAGCCAGAGATATAGTCAAACGTTATGCTTAAATGTCTATTTTCACTGTTTAGACGCGAAAACACACTTTCATGTCAAAGCAATGAATTTTTCTCCAAAACTACTGGAGCTGTGATGCTGTTCTTTGGGATTCCTGCTTAGGTTCATAAAGAGAGCAGAATGGAACAAAAAATTTGAATGTATCTTCTTTCTAGCCAGAGATATAGTCAAAACGTATGCTTAAATGTCTATTTTCACTGTTTAGACGCGAAAACACACTTTCATGTCAAAGCAATGAATTTTTCTCCATATCAAATTATTTTTATTGAATATAAATATAAAAGAGGGGGGGAAAGGGATGGGGAAGGGGAGAGTACATAAACAAAAAAAAGGGAAAGGAGGAGGGGGATAGGGGAAGGGGGGGGAACAAACAGTATGTAAGCAGAAGAGGTATATTATAATCGTGTAACACTTATATCAAACAACACATCAAACAAAGTCTGTTTTAACATTCAGTTATAAAGGTAGGGTCAAAATCAACGGACAGACTATATACATTACAATGAATATTGGATGACGTCTTAAATAAGAGCAAGAGAGCAAAAGTAGTATAAGAACCATATCAGAGCAAGAAAGAAGAAGAAGGCCTTAAGGGTGTCATTAACAAGAACAAGAAAAATTCCAAATGGAGTAAAGGAGTGTAATGAATAGTAAGGTTGAATTTGAGCTGGAAGAAAACTAAAGCAAAAGGGATGGACAGTAGATATTAAGCCAAGGTTCCCACTGGAGCAGAAATTTTTGCCAAGTATTGGCTCTCGTGGCGAAGGTGTATTCGTGAATACTGTGGACTGTGACCCTATCTATCAAATTTGTGATAGAAGGAGAACCACGTTGCTTCCATCTAGCGGCCAGCAGGATCTTGGCAGTAAGGATAATGTGGGAGATAAGGAGTCTGAAGTGTGGATGGAGGTCCTCTGTTCCAATTAGTAGGAGGGCTAATTGGGGGTAAGAGTGAGTTGGATTTTTTGTGACTTTTTTAATCAGTGAAGTAACTTCCTTCCAAAATTGTCGTACTTCTGGACATGACCAAAAGATGTGGGATAGAGTACCTTTTTCACCACAGGCTCTCCAGCAGAGTGGGGATTGATCCGGGTAACTTCGGTTGACCAGCACAGGAGTATAGTACCATCTTGAGACAAGTTTGTAGTGGCTCTCACACATGGTGGCGCACCTAGAACTGGAATAGGCGGATTTGAGAGTCTTGGGAAAAACTCTCCAGATCGATTTTATGTTTAATTCACCTTCCCAAGCTGAGTGTGAGAAAGGATAAGCGAGGAAGGTCAAGATCTTCATTAAAAATTCGGTAGAGTTTGTTCGTAGTCCACAGCGAATCCTTTTGAGATAATCTAATAAGTTCGGTGATAATGGAGGGGAACTTAAAGTCGGGATGACAAGAGTGGAAAAAGTTGTCCAAAAGTCTCCACTGCGTCCTGTCGTCCCTCGTGAGTGTAAACTCGGTTGACATGGCTTCGAAGGTTTTTAGGTGGTCGTTATGAAGAAGGTCCTGGATATAGACCTTGTCTCTCAGTTTCCAGTGAGCCAAGTCCAACTTGGTATTAGAGTCTCTAGCGTGTCCAAGGAGATATTTTTAAGCAGAATGTTCGTGGAGTATTTAGCTGCTTTGACAGATAGTGATCTCCAGGCCTGTAGGGTGACTTTAAGAATCGGGTGGGAGGGAGTTTTCATGTGTGGATTAATCAAATAGGCGAGAAGAAGGGATTTCAATGATCCATGTGTGTAGGAACATTCGATGAAGGTCCAGGGGGCATCCGAAAAGTCGAGAAGCCAGTTACGAGATAGTTTGACTAAGGAGGCCTGATAATAGTTGAAGAGATTGGGTATTCCCAAACCGGCAGATAGTTTGTGGCGCTGCAGAGATGATGATGCTACCCTCGAGCTCTTCCCTCGCCAGATGAACGTACGAAGTTGGGCTTGAAGTTTAGAGAACCAGTATCTCGGGATAAATAGGGGGATTGAACGGATCACATAGAGAAATCTCGGGAAAAGGAGCATCTTGAAAGATTCGATCCTACTTAGCCATGAGAGATCAAACTTGGAGAGACGTTGGTATTCCACACAGAAGGATTTGTATAGAGAAGAGAAATTGGAATGGACCGTATCTTTCAGGGGTTTTGTTAATAGTTATACCCAAGTATGAGATGTCCTTATCTCTCCAAGAGAAGTTAAATTCGTCTTTGAGGTATGACAGAAGGGTATCATCAATATTGAAATCTAGGACCTGAGACTTGGATGTGTTGATTTTATAATAAGATATGTGAGAATAGGCGTCGAGTTCAATCATCACATGTCTCAGGGACTTCAGAGGGTTGGTTATTGTTAAAAGGATGTCATCTGCAAATAGAGAAATCTTGTGTTGATGTTTGATTAGTTGAAATCCCTTTGATGTTGTTATTGTCTCTAATGTTCGCTGCCAGAGGTTCAATAAAGAATGCAAACAATAGAGGGGAAAGAGGACAGCCCTGTCTCGTGCCATTGGAAAGATGGAAAGGGGAAGACAATGCAGTGTTGGAAAGTACTCTAGCCGTAGGAGATTTGTACATAGATCCGATGGTCCTAAGGATGTTGCCTTTAATGCCAAATTTTTTGAGAGTGCAAAGAGAAATTGCCAGTTAACCCTATCAAATGCCTTCTCGGCGTCTAAGGCCAAGAAGGCAGTTGGTTGTCCAGATGTTTCAGTGGCGGAAATTAAATTCAGGGCACGTCGTGTGGCATCAGTGGTGGTACGAGTTGGGATAAAAACCGGCTTGGTCCGGATGAATTAGTTTTTTGACATATTTACTCAATCGGTTTAGCGGCTAGTTTAGCAATGAGTTTCGTGTCGGTGTTAAGCAACGAGATAGGGCGGTAGTTTTTCACATCTGATGGGTCTCCTTTGTCTTTGTATAACACTGTGATAGTGGCTTCTAACATGTCTTCTGGTAGGAATCCATGAGAAGCGACATGGTTGGCTAAGGAGGTGATGTAGGGGGCCAAAATTTGCTTAAATGCTTTATAAAGTTCAGTCTGGAAGCATCAGGGCCAGGGGCTTTATCAACTTTAGATTTGTCGATGACACCCAAAACCTCAGGGAGGGTATAGGGTAAGTTTAAATTGGAGAGTTCATCTGTTGTTAAGGAGGGTAAATCCAGTTTATCTAGGTAATGGTTTATATCTTCCCCATTCGGGGTGTAGGTGGATTGAAGGTTATATAAGGCAGAGTAAAATGAGGCAAATTCCCTCGTGATGTCTCCGGGATGATGGTGAGAGTTATTATGATGATCCTTGATCACCTTTATTCTAGCCTTGGTTTTCTGAAACTTGATTTTTTGGGCTAGTAATTTAGAGGGTTTATCATCCGAGTGGTAATGGAGCGATTTTAACTTTTGGTTCAAATTGTCAAACTCCGAGGTGAGGATAGATTTCAATTCTAGGCGGAGTTTAAAAATCTCGTCTAAGATTTGGGGTTGCATGGAGGTTTGGTGGAGCGTTTCCAGGTCGTGGATTTTTGCCAAAGTGGTCTTAAGTTTTTGGCGATTGAATTTGAGTAATTGGGCATTCAGTTGGATCATTTTACCTCGAATGACAGCTTTAAAAGCTGACCATAGTGTTTGTGGAGAGATATCATGGGTGTCATTATCTTGAAAGTACTGAAGTATCGTTTCTTCAATTTCCTTTTTATAAATGGGATGGGAGTAAAGAAAACTGTTGTTTCTCCATTGTCTAGGTGATGTGGGTTTGGAGCCGGTTTTAAAGTCAAAAACAATGGGAGCATGATCTGACCAGGTTCTTGTTCCTATCTCCACCTTGGTGATTTTTGGGAGAGTAAAAATTCCAGCTAATACCAAATCTATTCTTGAGTAGGAGTTGTGTATCTTAGAGTAGTAAGAATATTCAATAGAGGAGGAGTTCAGGCATCGGAACGCATCATAGAGATCATGTTTATGTAACCAGGGGTCTAAGGATTCATTTATTCTTGTTTCTTTCCCTATTGGAAGAATCGGTAAGACTATTGGGGACGGTGTTAAAGTCCCCAAATAGAATAAGATCCCCTTGTTGTCTATCTCTGATTATCCTCATGATTTTGGTCAAGAAGGTCTTCTGTGCCCTGTTAGGGGCATAGATACAAGTGAGGGTAAACAGGTGGTTATTGATCTTGCATATGAGCATCATATACCGTCCCTCCGGATCCTCAATTCTGTCGATGTGTTCAAACACAACAGTGTCTCTAATCATGATGGCGATTCGGCTTTTTTCTTTTGATTGCTGGCATAGAAAATATTTGGGAATTGTTTAATACTAATTCTCTGAGGTTGGAGTGAGGAGAATTTTGTTTCTTGAAGGCCTATTACATCAGCCTTAGAGTCCTTAATAGTTTTCCACAAAAAAAACCTTCTTTGGGGGGAATTTAAACCGTTGGCGTTCAATGATAAAAATCGTAGAGACATAGTTGGTGATTAGATTGGTATAAAGAGGACTCGGCTGTAGTTTTTTAAAGTGGTGAGTAGTCTAGCTTGTTCGGAAATGGTGGTATGTATACGTGTATACTTTTTAACAAAGGAAGAAAAATAGAAAATAAATAAATCTATAAATTGGTAAACGTATAAGACGCCACACAATTAAAACAATGGAGGGGATCAAAGATCACGTTCTATATCCTCCTATATAGGCTCGTGTTTTTGGCTTGCGCCTCAGCCTGAAAAAGTGGGAGCTGGCTATTGAAAGTATATTGGTACCTAGGATTTAAGAAATAATTATTCCTAGGTCCTTGAGTGTGTCGAGACCTCTTTTTACCTCTGGAAAGCATGTAAACGTCCTTTATAGTGAAGCATAATTTTAGTCGGGTTTAAAACCCCATTTATAGGGGATTGAGTTTTCCTGCAAGATTTTAGTAATTGGGGATAGTTCTTTTCTTTGCAACATGGTAGGTTTGGATATATCAGCAAAGACTCTAATGTGATGATATGGTGTGGGCAATGACTTCTTTTCCTTCATGAAGTGCATTATTTGGTCTTTGACATGGAGAAAATGGAGTTTAATCAAAACATCTCTGGGGACGTTGAAGGTAATGAGTTGGGTTTTCTAAGACGGTATATTGAGTCAATTGTGAGATCAATATCCGTCAAAGTAGGGATTGCTTTTTTCAGTATACGTTTTACAAATTGGGTAAGTTGGTCAGGTGTGATTGATTCCTCAATACCCCGCAATTTTAGATTCAGGCGCCTCTCCTTGTCGTCTAATTCAGTAAGTTTGGATTGCATGATTTTGCATTTCCCCTCAAGAATTGAGTGTTCTTTAGTGAGAGTCTCATGCTTAGCACTTAGAGCAGATAAGTCAGATTTAGTTGTGTCCACTTTATGTGAGATCGTGTCTACTTTGATTTGTAGAAGATCAAATTTAGACTCCAATCTTTGTTCAAATGAGTTGCTCTTTCTATCTAGGGCATAAAAGATATCCTTGAAGAAGTCCTTATTGATGGGCCCTGTCCAGTCGATCCCTTCAAACGTGTCTGATGCCTGGGAAGAGGGAGATTCCCTCCTCGGCCTCTGTTTGAGGGGACTGGTATTTGGGGTATTATCCGATTCAGGAGAATCAGGAGAGTTTCTAGCATGTTGGGTGCTTGATTTCTTATTGGTGGCTAAATCCTTCCTCTTTTGGGAAGGAGCCTGTGGTTTAACAAAGTTGGTTTCGTCCATGGGAATTTGGGAAGGAGTGTCCTGATCACTGTAGGAGTGTCTAGGAGATCTAGATCGGTGTTTGGCTTGAGCATGAGCAGACTTGATAGGTAATCTGGATGAGCCAGGAGAAGCCATGTCCATAGTTTTTGTAATAATAGTATGTTTCAATACCGACTAGTGTGGGATTGTGGCGGATATAATTTTTATTGAGGGATATTTCCTGATATAATCCAATGTGTGGGTGTATAAGCTGGTCAATAAATTTGAATGGAGTAAGAATACTGGGGGGGAGGGAGAGTCAGAGGAAGGCTTATAATAGGATTATCACTGCCAAGACCCTGCAGGTGGTGTGGAAGTAGTAGAAGCAGAGTTGCCAGAAGTGGACTGCGTGGGACAATTATGTCCAGGAAGAATTCTCCTGGAAAAGTGGATCTAGTTGTGTTTTAGAAAATGGGAAAGATTCAGAGAAGTTTTTGGAGTAGGAGAGAATTTCTGCCCCGAGAAATATTAAAAGTGGGAATCTAGAGGGTCTGTGTCAGCAGGAGAATTTGGTAGGAGTTCCACAAAATAGTGTCACCAGAATTGAGGGTCAGGAGAGATGCAGGAATCAAATAGGGGGTTTTAGTGGTTTGAGTAGAGAAGTCAGAACAGAATGCAGATTCAAACCTCCATAAAGGAGGGTGACAATAGAGATTTAAACCTTGTTTATGATTTTATGTATGATAAAACAAAGCTGTGATTGTAGTGTATATCACGATGTATTAGAAAATTAAAGCTATAAACAGTGTTTGAGAAATGTGTAACTAATTAAGGTGTAAACCAGGGAAGAGTATTGTAGATATATCAAATATGGGGTTTCAACGTAGAGATAGAAGAGTTACATAGTGGAGAAGGACAGAAGTGGGAAGTAGTAAGGATTTATATCAGAAAGTCATGTAGAAGATTAGAAGTAGAGAAATGTGAAAATAAGGTTAAAGCAGAAGACAAAGAGCAAAAGATATGGAAATATCAGACAGAGGAGTATACCTACATGACCAGGAGAGCGTCCAAGGGAGGCAGAAAATAATTCGCAGTAACAGAGACTCAGATCCAGTAGTCCAGAGAAAAAGGTGGTTTCAATAGTAGAAGAGAGAACAATCCCGTAATGTCGCTCGGACTTCAAAGTTGTCAAAGGTTCTTGTGCGGATGTCTCTGGGGATATCTGAAGCTCAAAGTTCAGAGGAGAAAGAAGCTATAATAGTAGGTCCAGTAGGGATTTGAGTTCCAGGATGTCGGAGGAGGTAAAAGTAGAAAAGGATGTCCCAAGGTTATATGGTGAAGATTTTTTCCAGAGTCTTGCGGTGAGATTGTAAAAGTCCTGTGGAATAAAGATTAGTTCACAGAGTTGTTTGGTATGTCGAGATAATAGACGAAGTAGCTGGAGTCACGGGTCGCCAGCAAGCGGTAGCAAGTTTCCAGATGAGGTTATCGGGTCGCCGGGAATCGTCAGTCAAGCAGGAACCACTGTTGTGATGAGATAGCGTGATGTCCAGCGAGTCGCGGTGAGATCAATCAGTGGCGTATGTATCAGTAAGACAACCAGCGAGTCCCTTGGCGGAGCTGTACAAGAATAAGGAGAACTCGCGGGCAGCTGGGGCGACTGTAGCGGCGATTCTCCAGGAGGACGGCGCGTCAGCTTCGTATCAATAACCAGCAAAGCACTGGTGGGTCCCAGCGGGATCAGGAGAAATGTGCGAGTGTGCGAGTAGCCGAGCCACCCGCCGTAGCAACAAGTCTCCCAGGAGACAAACAGCAGCCGGGGAGAGCAGCGGGCCAGCAACAATCCAGTGGAGGCACGCGAGCGAGCGGGCGGCCCCAGAGTAGCAGGAAGGAGCCTCCCCAACTCACCAGAGCACAACACAGGGCCAAAGTGTCCCAGCAGGCAGCCGCGAAGGGGGACAGGTCCAATGTTCCAGGAGCCGTATATAAGGTGGAAAGAGTTAGGGGAGTCTCCACTGAGTTAGGTGTGTAAACAGTAATGAGCGTAGCAAGTGTTAAATGGGTTAACTTCTCAGCAGTCCATTTAAATAGAGTCGCCAGTAATTAGAGCAGTTGTATCAAATAGCAGTAATAGCTTTAACGTCTAATTGAATTAGCTAAACAAACAGTAGGAGTTGTTGTAGCAGTCTACGAGTCGTCAGCAGAGATGAAAGAATATCACAGACAATAGTCTTTGCAACTTGGTTCTTGTTGATTAAAGATCCGGTGGAGATTAGAAGACAATAGCTAGTATCAGTCCAGGCAGATTAGTTGTAATCTCCAGGTGTGAAGAAGGTCTTGAGACGATCACAACTTAATTGACATGCAATAGAAAAAGATTCAAGCCAGAATCAAGTGATCTTGTTGCTGTAGTCTCATTAGGATGTTATTCAATTAGACGAAAGGTATGTGTAGAAGTGTTAAATGGGTTAACTTCTCAGCAGTCCATTTAAATAGAGTCCCCAGTAATTAGAGCAGTTGTATCAAATAGCAGTAATAGCTTTAACGTCCAATTGAATTAGCTAAACAAACAGTAGGAGTTGTTGTAGCAGTCTGCGAGTCGTCAGCAGAGATGAAAGAATATCACAGACAATAGTCTTTGCAACTTGGTTCTTGTTGATTAAAGATCCGGTGGTGGAGATTAGAAGACAATAGCTAGTATCAGTCCAGGCAGATTAGTTGTAATCTCAGGTGTGAAGAAGGTCTTGAGACGATCACAACTTAATTGACATGCAATAGAAAAAGATTCAAGCCAGAATCAAGTGATCTTGTTGCTGTAGTCTCATTAGGATGTTAATTCAATTAGACGAAAGGTGTGTGTAGCAAGTGTTAAATGGGTTAACTTCTCAGCAGTCCATTTAAATAGAGTCGCCAGTAATTAGAGCAGTTGTATCAAATAGCAGTAATAGCTTTAACGTCTAATTGAATTAGCTAAACAAACAGTAGATGACCAGAACCAGTAGGAATATACTCAGCTTCAAACAAGAAGAATGGATCACCCAGTGATGCAGAAGCCTCACAATCCAAGTGTGCAATACGGAGGTCCTGTAATGAGTTTTGATAGGAGTTGCAGCGCCCTTTGCCGTCAGCAGTGACTATGACCGCCGGTAGTTTGTATGAAGCAATCAGGAGGAAGGCGGGAAAAAAAAGAGCGGGAAGAGGTGCGCCCTCTACCGCGGCAGTCGGTATGGCAACAACAAGTTACATAAGGCAGTTAGAGGTGCGCCCTCTACCGCCGGCAGTCGGCATGGCAACAACAAGTTACATAAGGCAATTAGAGCAGCGGCGGGAGGAAAATGGCGGGAAAAAAAGAGCGGGAAAATTATACAGAGACATTCAGCGGGTCTTAAGTGCCCAAAAAAGTGCCGGGAAGTCAGCAAAAACAGCGGAAAGCCTCTCACTCTTCCAGAGATTGATTTTCTTAATCTTTTGATGCCAATGATGTGGTTTAAGTCAGAGGAAAAATCGCAGAAGGACCCCAAACCAGATGCCAGAAAAAGAGATGGAAGGGAATCCAAGATGTAGAGAAAGTCTCCTTGACAAGCTTGTATTTTTGGAGTATATCCTCTGTTGTAGTAGGCTCGGATGTAGCTTGGAGTCAGGTGGTGGCAGCAGTTGTTATGTCGGGTCCCAAGTCCTCCGCTCAGCCGCGGCAGGCGGGAAGAGCGGGGGAGATCCCGAAAAAGGGGGAAAAAAGTCTGGAGCGGTTCCAAAGCTCAATAGCCTCTCGGAACCGGAGAAAAACTCCAGAAGTTGAATGCAGAAATCCAGAGAGCCAACCAGATCTTAGTTAAATCAAGGATTGAGAAGGGAAAGCAGAGTTTCCAGGAGATCCTCTAGTGGAGTGGTCCAGGAAGGCAAAAAAGGGTGCAAAAGTCCAAGGGGAAGAGGTCCAACAAGTCCAGAGGGTTCCGGATGGTAGAACAAATAGATCCAAGTTGGTTTGATTGGACTTTTCCCCAAGGGAATAAGCCCGTTGGTGTATTCAGGCTGAGGTGGGGAGCTCGAGCTAAACAGTCTTGCTCAGGCTGAGATCCATAGCCACCCCCTTGAATTTTTCTCCAAAACAAACTGGAGTGTGATGCTGTTCTTTGGGTTTCCCTGCTTAGGTTCATAATGGAGAGCAGAATGGGAAAAAAAATTTAAAATGTATCTTCTTCTAGCAGAGAATAGCCCAAAACGTATGCTTAAATGTCTTTTTTCACTGTTTGGGACGCGAAAACACACTTTAGGGTCAAAGCAATGAATTTTTCTCCAAAACTATGGAGCTGTGATGCTGTTTTTTTGGGATCGGCTTAGGTTCATAAAGAGAGCGGGAATGGGACAAAAAATTTAAATTTTATCTTCTTTCTAGCCAGGATATAGTCAAACGTATGTTTAAATTTTCTATTTTCACTGTTGGGACGCGAACACACTTTATGTCAAAGAAATGAATTTTTCTCCAAAACAAATGGAGCTGTGATGCTGTTCTTTGGGTTTCCTGCTTAGGTTCATAAAGAGCGCGCAGAAGGGACAAAAAATTTGAATGTATCTTTTTCTAGCCAGAGATATAGCAAACGTATGCTTAAAGGGCTTTTTCCAGGTTTAGACGCAAAAACCCACCCCTTTATGTCAAAGCAAATGAATTTTTCTCCAAAAACTACTGGAGCTGTGATGCTGTTTCTTTGGGTTTCCCGGTTTTTAGGTTATAAAGAGAGCAGAATGGGACAAAAATTTGAATGTATCTTTTTCTACCCGGGAGATATAGTCAAACGTAGGGCTTAAATGTCTTTTTTCACTGTTTAGACGCGGGAAAACACACTTTCTGTAAAAGGGCAATAAATTTTTTTCCCCAAAACTACTGGAGCTGTGAGGGCTGTTTTTTGGGGTTTCCCTGCTTAGGTTCATAAAGAGAGCAGAATGGGACAAAAAATTTAAATTTGTATCCTCTTTCTAGCCAGAGATATAGTCAAACGTGTGCTTAAAAATGTTATTTTCACTGTTTAGACGCGAAAACACACTTTTTGTAAAAAGAAAGCAGAATTTTCTCCAAAACTACTGGAGCTGTGGATGCTGTTCTTTGGGTTTCCCTGCTTGGGTTTTCCATAAAGAGAGCAGAAGGGGACAAAAAAATTAGAATGTTCTTCTTTCTAGCCAGAGAATAGGTCAAAACGTGATGCTTCAAAGTCTATTTTCACTGTTTAGACGCGGAAAAACACTTTTCATGTCAAAGCAATGAATTTTTCTCCAAACTATGGAAGCTTTGAGCTGTTCTTTGGGATTCCAGCTTAGGTTCATAAAGAGAGCAGATGGGACAACAACAATTTGAATGATCTTCTTTTCTAGACAGAGATTAGCCCAAAGTATGCTTAATGTGATTTTCAGTTTAGCGGGGAGGGAAACACACTTCATGTCAAGCAATGAATTTTTCTCCAAAACTACTGGAGCTGTGATGCTGTTCTTTGGGATTCCTGCTTAGGTTCATAATAGAGAGCAGAATGGGACAAAAAATTTGAATGTATCTTCTTTCTAGCCAGAGATATAGTCAAACGTATGCTTAAATGTCTATTTTCACTGTTTAGACCGCGAAAACACACTTTCATGTCAAAGCAATGAATTTTTTCCAAAACTACTGGAGCTGTGATGCTGTTCTTTGGGATTCCTGCTTAGGTTCATAAAGAGAGCAGAATGGGACAAAAAATTTGAATGTATCTTCTTTCTAGCCAGAGATATAGTCAAACGTATGCTTAAATGTCTGTTTTCACTGTTTAGACGCGAAAACACACTTTCATGTCAAAGCAATGAATTTTTCTCCAAAACTACTGGAGCTGTGATGCTGTTCTTTGGGATTCCTGCTTAGGTTCATAAAGAGAGCAGAATGGGAACAAAAAATTTGAATGTATCTTCTTTCTAGCCAGAGATATAGTCAAACGTATGCTTAAATGTCTATTTTCACTGTTTAGACGCGAAAACACACTTTCATGTCAAAGCAATGAATTTTTCTCCAAAACTACTGGAGATGTGATGCTGTTCTTTGGGATTCCTGCTTAGGTTCATAAAGAGAGCAGAATGGGACAAAAAATTTGAATGTATCTTCTTCTAGCCAGAGATATAGTCAAACGTATGCTTAAATGTCTATTTTCACTGTTTAGACGCGAAAACACACTTTATGTCAAAGCAATGAATTTTTCTCCCAAAACTACTGGAGCTGTGATGCTGTTCTTTGGATTCCTGCTTAGGTTCATAAAGAGAGCAGAATGGACAAAAAATTTGAATGTATCTTCTTTCTAGCCAGAGATATAGTCAAACGTATGCTTAAATGTCTATTTTCACTGTTTAGACGCGGAAAACACACTTTCATGTCAAAGCAATGAATTTTTCTCCAAAAACTACTGGAGATGTGATGCTGTTCTTTGGGATTCCTGCTTAGGTTCATAAAGAGAGCAGAATGGGACAAAAAATTTGAATGTATCTTCTTTCTAGCCAGAGATATAGTCAATACGTATGCTTAAATGTCTATTTTCACTGTTTAGACGCGGAAAACACACTTTCATGTCAAAGCAATGAATTTTTCTCCAAAACTACTGGAGCTGTGATGCTGTTCTTTGGGATTCTGCTTAGGTTCATAAAGAGAGCAGAATGGAACAAAAAATTTGAATGTATCTTCTTTCTAGCCAGAGATATAGTCAAACGTATGCTTAAATGTCTATTTTTCACTGTTTAGACGCGAAAACACACTTTCATGTCAAAAGCAATTAATTTTTCTCCAAAACTACTGGAAGCTGTGATGTGTTCTTTGGGATTCCTGCTTAGGTTCATAAAGAGAGCAGAATGGGACAAAACATTTGAATGTATCTTCTTTCTAGCCAGAGATATAGTCAAACGTATGCTTAAATGTCTATTTTCACTGTTTAGACGCGGAAAACACACTTTCATGTCAAAGCAATGAATTTTTCTCCAAAACTACTGGAGCTGTGATGCTGTTCTTTGGGATTCTCTTCTTAGGTTCATAAAGAGAGCAGAATGGAACAAAAAATTTGAATGTATCTTCTTTCTAGCCAGAGATATATGTCAAACGTATGCTTAAATGTCTATTTTCACTGTTTAGACGCGAAAACCACTTTCATGTCAAAGCAATGAATTTTTTCTCAAACTACTGGAGCTGTGATGCTGTTCTTTGGGATTCCTGCTTAGGTTCATAAAGAGAGCAGAATGAAACAAAAAATTTTAATGTATCTTCTTTCTAGTCAGAGATATAGTCAAACGTATGCTTAAATGTCTATTTTCACTGTTTAGACGCGGAAAACACACTTTCATGTCAAAGCAATGAATTTTTCTCCAAAACTACTGGAGCATGTGATGTTTTTTTTTTTTTTTTTGGGGGGGGGGGGGTTTTCTTTTAGCAGAGTATAGTCAAACGGTATGCTTAAATGTCTAATTTTCACGTTTAGACGGGGAAAAACACACTTTATGTCAAAGCAAATAAATTTTTCTCCAAAATACTGGAGCTGTGATGCGTTTTTGGGATTCCTGCTTAGGTTCATAAAGAGAGCAGAATGGGACAAAAAATTTGAATGTATCTTCTTTCTTAGCAGAGATATAGTCAAAAGTTTATGCTTAAATGTCTATTTTCACTGTTTAGACGCGAAAAACACATTTCATGTTCAAAGCAATGAATTTTTCCCCAAAAAACTACTGGAGTGTGATGCTGTTCTTTGGGATTCCTGCTTAGGTTCATAAAGAGAGCAGAAGGGGGACAAAAAATTTGAATGTATCTTCTTTCTAGCCAGAGATTTAGTCAAACGTATGCTTAAATGTTATTTTCACTGTTTAGACGCGAAAACACACTTTCATGTCAAAGCAATGAATTTTTCTCCAAAACTACTGGAGCTGTGATGCTGTTCTTTGGATTCCTGCTTAGGTTCATAAAGAGAGCAGAATGGAACAAAAAATTTGAATGTATCTTCTTTTAGCCAGAGATATAGTCAACGTATGCTTAAATGTCTATTTTCACGTTTAGACGCGAAAAACCACTTTCATGTCAAAGAAAATTAATTTTTCTCCAAAACTACTGGGCTGTGATGCATGTTCTTTGGGATTCCTGCTTAGGTTCATAAAAGAGAGCAGAATGGGACAAAAACATTTGAATGTATCTTCTTTCTAGCCGAGATATAGTCAAACGTTTGGCTTAAAATGTCTATTTTCACTGTTTAGACGCGGAAAACACACTTTATGTCAAAGCAATGAATTTTTCTCCAAAACTACTGGAGCTGTGATGCTGTTTTTTGGGATTCCTGCTTAGGTTCATAAAGAGAGCAGAATGGAACAAAAAATTTGAATGTATCTTCTTTCTAGCCCAGAGATATATTTCAAACGTATGCTTAAAATGTCTATTTTCCACTGTTTAGACGCGAAAACACACTTTCATGTCAAAGCAATGAATTTTTCTCCAAAAACTACTGGAGCTGTGATGCTGTTCTTTGGGATTCCTGCTTAGCAAAACTACTGGGTGTGAGCGGGTTCTTTGGATTCCTGCTTATTCATAAAGAAGCAAATGGGACAAAAATTTTTGAATTATCTTCTTTCTACCAGGATTAGTAAACGTATGTTTTTAAATGTCTATTTTCACTGTTAGACGCGAAACACAACTTTCATGTAAAAAGCAATAAATTTTTTCTCCAAACAAGGGAGCTGTGATGCTGTTCTTTGGGATTCCTGCTTGGGTTAATAAAGAGACAATGGAAAAAAAAATTTGAATGTATCTTTTCTAGCCAGAGATATAGTCAAACTATGTTTTAAATGTCTATTTTCACTGTTTAGACCAAACACCTTTCAGTCAAAGCAATAAATTTTTTTCCCCAAAAAATACTGGGCTGTGTTTGCTTTCTTTGGGTTCCGTTTAAAGGTTCAAAAAAGAGAGCAAAGGGGACAAAAAATTTGAATGTATCTTCTTCAGCCAGAGATATGGGTTCAAACTTTATGCTTTTTTTGTTTTTTTTTCACTGTTTAACCGAAACACACTTTCATGTCAAAGAAAATTGAATTTTTCTCCAAACACTGGACTGTGATGCTTTTTTCTTTGGGTTCCTGTTGGGTTTTCTAAAGAGAGCAGAATGGGACAAAAAATTTGAATGTATCTTCTTTTTTGCCAGAGAATATCAAACGTATGCTTAGGGTCTTTTTTCCGGTTTAGACGCAAAACAACACTTTAATGTCAAAGCAATGAATTTTTCTTCCAAAACTACTGGAGCTTGATGCGTTTTTTGGGATTCTGTTTTTTTTCATAGGACGGGTTTGGGACAAAAAAATTAAAATGTATCTTCCTTCTACCCAGAGTTTTTATCAACGTATGCTTAAATGTCTATTTCACTGTTTACGCGAAAAAAATTTTCATGTCAAAGCAATAAAATTTTTCTCCAAAACTACTGGGGGCTGTGATTGTTTTTTGGGGATTCCTGTTGGGTTCATAAAGAAGCAGAATGGGACAAAAAATTGGGAATGTTTTTTCCTTTTAGCCAAGATAAAGTCAAACGTATGCTTAATTGTCTTTTTTTCACTGTTAGAGGGCGAAACACTTTCATGTAAAAGGGCAATGAATTTTTTTCCAAAATATGGGCTGTGATCTGTTTTTGGGATCTGCTTGGGTTTCATAAGAGGCAAATGGAAAAAAAAAATTTGAATGTTATTTCTTTTACCCCAGAGATATAGTAAAAACGTAGCTTAAATGCTTTTTTCACTGTTTAGCCAAAAACACATTTTCATGTAAAAAGCAATAAATTTTTCTCCAAAAATTTACTGGAGCTGTGATGCTGTTTTTTGGGGATTCCTCCCTTGGGTTTCTTTAAAGAGAGCAAAAATGGGAAAAAAATTTAAAAATGTATCTTCTTTCTAGCAGATATAGTCAAACGTATGCTTAAATTCTATTTTCACTGTTTAGACGCGAAAACCACTTTCATTCAAAAATGATTTTTCTCCAAAACTACGGGAGTGTGATGCTGTTTTTTTGGGATCCTGCTTAGGTTCATAAAGAGAGCAAAGGGAAAAAAAAATTTGAATGTATCTTTTTTCTAGCAGTTTTTTATATTTAACGATGCTTAAATGTCTTTTTTCACTTTTTTAGACCCAAAAAACACTTTTTCTTCAAAGACAATAAAATTTTTTCTCCAAATTACTGGCGGTGATGCTGTTCTTTGGGATTCCTGTTGGTCATAAGAGAGCAAATGGGAAAAAAAATTTGAAGTATTTCTTTCTAGCAAGATATAGTCAAACGTATGTTTTAAATTCTATTTTCACTGTTTGGACGGAAAAAAACACTTTCATTTTCAAACCCAATGAATTTTTTCTCCAAAACTACTGAGCTGTGATCGTTTTTGGGGAATCCTGCTTAGTTTTTAAAGAGAGCGGGAAAAGGAAACAAAATTTGAATGTATCTTCTTTCTAGCCAAGTATAGCAAACGTAGGTTAAATGTCTTTTTCCCTGTTTAGACGCAAAAAACATTTAATGTCAAACAATAATTTTTTCCAAACTACGGGAGCTGTGATCTTTTTTTTGGGGTTTCCTGTTTTGGTTATAAAGAGAGCAGATGGGACAAAAAAATTTGAATGTATCTTCTTTCTACCAAGAATAGTCAAACTAGCTTAAATTTTATTTCACGTGTGACGCGAAAACACACTTTATGCAAAGCAATGATTTTTCTCCAAAATACTACTGTGGGTTTTTTGGGGATTCCTGCTTGGGTTCATAAAGACGCAGAAGGGGACAAAAAATTTAAATTTGTATCTTTTCTGCCTGAGATATAGTAAAAAGATGCTTAAAGTCTATTTCACGTTTAGACGCGAAAAAACACTTTCATGTCAAAGAAAATGAATTTTTCTCAAACTACTGGAGCTGTGATTGCTGTTCTTTGGGATTCCTGCTTTTTCATAAGGAGAGCGAAGGGGACAAAAAATTTGATTGTATCTTCTTCTACCAAGATATAGTAAAACATTTTTTAAATTCTATTTTCACTGTTAACGGGGAAAAACCACACTTCATGTCAAGTAATGAATTTTTCTCCAAAATACTGGACTTGATGCTGTTCTTTGGTTTCCTGTTATGTTCTTTAAGAGAGCAGAAGGGAACAAAAAAATTTTGAATGTTTCTTTTTTTCCCAGAGATATAGTAAAACGAAATGCTTAAATGTTATTTTCATGTTTAGCCCGGGGGAAAACACACTTTTCATGTCAAAGCAATGTTTTTTTCCCCAAAACTATTGAGCGTGATGCTTTTCCTTTGGGGGATTTGCTTAGGTTCATAAAGAGCCAGAAGGGGACAAAAAATTGAATGTATCTTCTTTCTAGCCAAATTATTTCAAACGTTATGCTTAATTCTATTTTCACTGTTTAGAGGGGGGAAAACACACTTTCATTGTCAAGCAATGAATTTTTCTCCATATCAAATTATTTTATTAAATATAAAAATAAAGGGGGGGGGGGAAGGGGAGGGGGAAAGGGGGGAGAGTACATAAAAAAAAAAAAAGGAAAGGGAAGGGGGTGGGGGAAGGGGGGGGGGAACAAACAGTATGTAAGCAAAAAGGTATATTTACAAATTTTTTGTAACATTATATCAAAAACACATCAAACAAAGCTTTTTTAACAATCAGTTATAAAGGTGGGTCAAAATAACGGAGGGGACATATACTTACAATAATTTTGGTGCGCCCTTAAATAAGACAAGAAAAGCAAAAGTATAAAACCTTCCAGGCAAGAAAAGAAGAAACCCCCTTAAGGG
The DNA here is from genome assembly GCA_033576535.1 of Allobates femoralis. Lineage (NCBI taxonomy): Eukaryota > Metazoa > Chordata > Amphibia > Anura > Aromobatidae > Allobates > Allobates femoralis. The sequence goes on along the minus strand of JARQOC010001969.1, from coordinate 4,768 downwards.
TGCGTTAACAGAACAAAAAAATTCCATATAGAAAAGGGATGAATGAATAGTAAGGTTGTTTGACTGGGGGGAAACTAAAGCAAAAGGGATGGACAGTACATGTTAACCCAAGGTTCCATGGAGCAAATTTTTTTCCCAAAGTATGGTCTCGTGGCGAAGTGTATTCATAAATACAGGGGCTGTGGACCCTATCATCAAGTTTGTGAAAAAGGGAGAACCAGTTGTTTCCCATCTAGCGGCCAGCAGGGCTTGGCTTTAAGGGTAATTTTGGGTAGAAAGGAGTTAAGTGTGGATGGGGGTCCTTGGGGGCCAATTGAGGAAAGGGGAAATGGGGGGTAAGGTGAGTTGGATTTTGTGACCTTTTTTTAAACAAATGAGTAACTTTTCAAATTGTCGACTTCTGGGCATGACCAAAAGTGGGGATAGACCTTTTTCACCCAGGGTCTCAGCAGAGGGGGGTTGATCCGGGGAACTTCGGTGGGCCAAAAGGTTTTAGACCATCTTGAGACCCAAATTGTAGTGGCTCTCACACATGGTTCGCACCTAGAACTGGATTAGGGGGTTTGAGAGTCTTGGGGAAAAATTCCAATCGATTTTTATGTTTAAAATTTACCTTTCCCAAGCTGGAGAAAGGAATAAAAGAGGAAAGGGCAAGATTTCATTAAAAATTGGTAGAGTTTGTTCGTAGTCCACAGCGAATCCTTTTGAGATAATCGAAAGTTCGGTGATGATGGAAGGGAACTTTTAAAATCGGGGTAAGAAATGGGAAAAGTTTCCAAAAGTTCCATGGTCCCGTCTCCCTCGGAGTGGGAAAACCGGGTTACTCTTCGAAGGTTTTTTAGGGGGTCGCATGAAGAAGGTCCTGGATATAGAAGTTTCTCAGTTTCCAGGAGCCAGGCCACGGGGATTAGGGGTCTCTAGGGGTTTCCAAAGATATTTTTAAGCAAATGTTTTTTGATGTTTACTGCTTTGACAGAAAAGTGATCTCCAGGGCTGTGGGTGACTTTAAATCGGGGGGGGGGGAGGAGGGGTTTTTTTGCGTGGTTAATCAATAGGCGAAAAAAAGGGATTTCAGGATCTTGTTGTAGGGCATTCGATGAAGGGCCAGGGGGATCCGAAAAGTCAGAAAGCCAGTTACAGATGTTTGACTAAGGAGCCCTGAAATATTGGAAAGAATTGGGGATCCAAAACCGGCAGATAGTTTGTGGGGCTGCAGAATGTTTATGCACCCTAATCTTCCCTTGCAATGAACAACGAAGTTGGGCCTTTAGTTTAGAGAAACAGAATCTCGGGAAAAAATAGGGGGATTGACGGAAACCATTTGAGAATTTTCGGGGGAAAGGGCATTTGAAAAATTCGGGGCCTTCTTAGCCAAGGGGAGATCAATCTTGGAGAGCGTTGGGATTCCACCAGAAGGGGTTGGGTAGCGAAGAGAAATTTTTGGGAATTGGGCTACTTTCCGGGGTTTTGTTTATAGTATTCCCCAAGTATGAGATGTCCTTATTCTCTTTTTAAAAGGGAAAAATTTTTAAAATTGTTTGAGGTATGACAAAAGGGGGACATCAATATTGAAATCTAGGACCTGAACTTGGATGTTTGATTTTATAATAAGATATGTGAGAATAGGGGTCGAGTTCAATCATAATGCTCAGGGACTTCAAGGGGTTGGGTTTTTGTTAAAAGGGTCATCTGCAAAAGAGAAATCTTTTTGAAGTTTATTAGTTGAAATCCCCTTATGTTGTTATTTCTTAAAGTTCGCTGTAGAGGTTAATAAAGAACGCAAACAGTAAGGGGGAAAAAGGACACCCTGCTCGTGCCCTTGGAAAGATGAAAAGGGGAAGAAAACATGTTGGGGAAATATTAGCCGTGGGGGTTTTACTAGATCCCATGGTCCTAAGGTGTTGCCCTTTTAATGCCAAATTTTTTGAGAGTGCAAAAAGAAATTGCCAGTTAACCCTATCAAAAGCCTTCTCGGCGTCTAAGGCCAGGAAGGCAGTTGGTTGTCAGATGTTTCAGTGGCAGAAATTAGATTCAGGCACGTCGTGTGGCATCAGTGGTGGTACGAGTTGGAATAAAGCCGGCTTGGTCCGGGTGAATTAGTTTTTTTGACATATTTTTACTCAATCGGTTTAGCGGCCTAGTTTAGCAATGAGTTTTCGTGTCGGTGTTAAGCAACGAGATAGGGCGGTAGTTTTTAACATCTGATGGGTCTCCTTTGTTTTTGTATAGCACTGTGATAGTGGCTTCTAAAAATGTCTTCTGGTAGGAATCCATGAGAAGCGACATGGTTGGCCAAGGAGGTGATTGTAGGGGCCAAGATTGCTTAAATGTTTTATAAAGTTCAGTTTGAAAGCCAAACAGGGCCAGGGGCTTTATCAACTTTAGATTTATCGATGACAATCCAAAACCTCAGGGAGGGTATAGGGTAGGTTTAAATTGGAGAGCTCAAACTGTTGTTAAGGAGGGTAAATCCAATTTTATCTAGGTAGTTGTTTATATCTCCCCATCGGGGTGTAGGTGGTTGGAGGTTGTATAAAGCAGAATAGAATGAGGCAAATTCCCTTGTGATGTCTTCGGGATGGTGGTGAGAGTTATTATGAAAGATCCTTGATCACCTTTATTCTGGCCTTGGTTTTCTGAAACTTGAATTTTTTGGGCTAGTAGTTTAGAGGGTTTATCATCCGAGTGGTAATGCAGCGATTTTAACTTTTGGTTCAATTTGTCTACTTCCGAGGTGAGAATAGATTTCAATTCTAAGCGGAGTTTAAAAATCTCGTCTAAGATTTGGGGTTGCATGGAAGTTTGGGTGGAGCGTTTCCAGGTCGTGGATTTTTTGCCAAAGTAGTCTCAAGTTTTTGGCGTTTGGGTATTTGAGTAATGGCTTCAATTGGATCTTTTTTACTCAAATTTGACAGCTTTAAAAGTTTACCATAGTTGTTTGTGGAGAGATATCATGGGGTCATTATCCTGAAAGTACTGGAGTATCGTTTCTTCATTTCCTTTTTGTAAATGGGATGGGAGTAAAGAAAAACTTTGTTTCTCCATTGCCCTAGGTGATGTGGGTTTGGAGCGGTTTTAAAGTCAAAGGACAATGGGAGCATGATCTGACCAGTTTTGTTCCTATCTCCACCTTGTTAATTTTGGGAGAAAAATAAAAATTCCAGCTAATACAAATCTATTCTTGAGTAGGAGTTGTGTATTTTAGAGTAATAAGAATATTCAATAGAGGGGGAGTTCAGGAATCGAACGCATCATAGAGATCTTTTTTTGTAAAAACCCGGGTCTAAGGATTCATTATTCTTGTTTCTTTCCCTATTGGAAGAATCGGTTAAGACTATTGGGGCGGTGTTAAAGTCCCCAAATAGAATAAGACCCCTTGTTGTTTTTTCTCTGATTATCCTCATGATTTTTGGGCAAGAAGGGCTTCTGTGCCCTGTTAGGGCATAGATACAAGTGAGGGTAAACAGGTGGTTAAATTGATCTTCATATGAGGATCATTTTACCGTCCCTCCGGATCCTCAATTCTGTCGATGTGTTCAAACACAACAGTATCTCTAATCATGATGGCGATTTCCGCTTTTTTCTTTTGATTGTTTGGCATAAAAAATTTTGGAAATTGTTTAATACTAATTCTCGAGGTTGGAGTGGGGAGAATTTTGTTTCTTGAAGGCCTATTACATCGGGCCTTAGAGTCCTTAATAGTTTTCACAAAAAAAAACCTTTCTTTGGGGGGAAATTTTTAAACCGTTGGCGTTCAATGATAAAAATGTAGAGAATGGTTGGAATTAAATTGGTTAAAGGGGATTCGGTGTAGATTTTTAAAGTGGTGAGTGTCTAGCTTGTTCGAAAAAGGTGGTTTGTAAAAACGTTATCTTTTTAAAAAAAAAAAGAGATAAAAAAATAATTTAAATTGGTAAGCGTATAAGACGCCACACAATAAAACAATGGAGGGGATCAAGATCAAAGTTCTATTCCTCCTATATAGGCTCGTGTTTTTTGGCTTGCGCCTCAGCCTGAAAAAGTGGGAGTGGTTATTGAATATTGGTACCTAAAATTTAAGAGATTTAATTATTCCTAGGGCCTTGAGTGTGTCGAGACCTCTTTTTACCTCTGGGAAAGCATATAAAGTCCCACTTTATAGTGAAGCAAATTTTGTCGGGTTAAAACCCCATTTATAGGGGGGGTTGGGGTTTTCCTGTAAATTTTAGTAATTGGGATAGTTCTTTTCTTTGCAACATGATAGGTTTGTTTTTATTGCAAAAGACTCTAATGTGATGGGTTTTTGGTGGGGGCAATGACTTTTTTTTCCCTTTATGAAGTCATTATTTGGTCTTTGACATGGAGAAAATTGGGGTTTTAATCAAAACATCTCTGGAAATCGTGAAGGTAATGAGTTGGGTTTCTAAGACGGTATATTGAGTCCAATTGTGAGATCAATATCCGTTTAAAAGTAGGGATTGCTTTTTTTCCCGTAGCTTTACAAATTTGGGTAAGTTGGTCAGGTTTGATTGATTCCTCAATCCCCCGCCAATTTAAATTCCCGGCGCCTTTCCTTGTCATCTAATTCATGTAAATTTGGATTGCATGATTTTGCATTTCCCTCAGAATTGAGTGTTCTTTAGTGAGAGTCTCATGCTTACACTTAGAGCAGATAAGTCAGATTTAGTTGTGTCCCTTTATGTGGATGTGTCTACTTTTATTTGTAGAAGATCAAATTTAGACTCCAATCTTTGTTCAAATGAGTTGTTTTTTCTATCAAAGGGGGTAT
>JARQOC010001968.1:0-31819 GCA_033576535.1 Allobates femoralis | reverse complement strand
AGGAGGGCTAATGGTCTATAGTCACCTGGGGTAGTCAAAGGCTTCCCCGGCTTTGGAAGAGTGACTATTGTGGCTTCAAGCCCCTCCTTTTTGATTGCACCTGCATCCTGCCAATGCGAGAAAAGACGGAGAAGATAGGGTGATATAGGGAAAAGGGAAAATCCATCAGGGCCAGGGGCAGAGCGTTTAGAAGCTTGTGCAATGGCCGTTTGGACTTCACTCAGAGAGAGAGGGGCATTTAAGGTATTTAATTGTTCCTCTGTCACCTTAGGCAGCACAGCCCTATCCAAGAATTTGTTTATAGTTGACTGGGAGGGCTGAGGAGAAAGGGGGTCAGAACCCAAGTTGTATAGTGACGAGTAAAAACCACCAAATTCGGCTGCGATGTCAATAGGGCTGGTCACCCTAGAGCCATCCTTTTTTAGCAGAAAGGGGATCTTGGAGCGGATTTCAGCGTGTTTGACCCTTCTAGGCAGCAGCGCTCCCGCTCTGTCGCCCATGGCGTAGTACTTGGCTCTAGATTTTTTGAGATTTTTTTCAACCTTAACCAACAATAGGGACCTTAAGTCATTCCTAGCCTTTGTCAGATCTGCCAGAGCCTTGGTAGTAGGCATTGTTTTGTATTGCTTTTCTAACGACCGCAGTCGCTCAGTTGCTCCCAGTACCTCGGCCTGATGCTTCCTTTTGGACATAGCTGCCGTTTTGATGAGGAAACCTCGAATAACCGCCTTATGTGCGAACCATAGTACATCGTCCGTCACATCACGTGTGTCGTTATGCTCAAAGTATTCGGTCAGCTGAGTTAAGAGATTTTCAGAAATGGTAGGGTCTGCGAGGAGGTATTCGTTTAGTTTCCATTTACCAGGGGGGCGGATGGCCTTTATGTCTGCCAGTCGGACAGATACAGGGGCATGGTCTGTCCATGTTATGCTTCCAATTTCGGCAGACAAACACTGCGGGAGCAGAGCGTCGTCAACCAAAATATAGTCAATTCAGCTGAAGGAGCGGAACCTGGGCGATAGGTATGTGAAGTCTTTTTCTGTTCCGTGTAGATATCTCCAGACATCGTGTAAGTGCTGGGTCTCAACCAGGGAACACATCTCTGCTCTGGAGAGGGTAGGACCCGAGCAGTCCAACGTCTTAGACATTGGGATATTAAAATCCCCAGCTATCACCCTGTTCCGACCAGCTGCAGAACTGAGACTCTCAAAAAATTTTCTCAAAAATTTAAGCTGCCCTACATTTGGGCCGTAAAGAGAGACTATGGTGAAGGGAACTTCATTGATAGAACAGAGTACAATAATATAGCGGCCTTTAGGATCCCTAATCACCTTGTCCAAAAGAAAGGAAACCGATTTAGAAATCAGAATCCCCACCCCTGCTTTTTTCATCTCCCCACTTGCGTAGAATTGGTACGGGTAGTGCAGCGAGTTCATTCTATGCTCATCCTGTGGCAGTAGATGAGGTTCCTACAGACATATCACCTCGCTTTTTGTCTGCAGTAGTTGGCGCCAGGTCAGGGATCTCTTGGTAGGCGAATTCAGGCCATTGACGTTGACAGATAAGATTGAGATACTCATGGTGGATATGGCAGACCACCCGTCCTATAAACAGCCTATTACTCAACACTCTAGCACAGAGGGCAAATGTATAGAGGGGGGTAGAGGGTGGATAAGAAGAGGATGATAGAGAAATCAGCAACAGTAAACAAATACAAGACAGGAAAAAGGGTCAATAAATTCAAACAATTGTAGATTCTCGTCGTGGAGGAGACACAGACAATAGAGGAGTGTGCAAAAAACACTGTTTGTGGGCAGGACCATGTGTTCCAGTTGGAACTGGCTTGGGTCCAAAAAAGGAAAAAATTAGAAAGAGGAAACCGTTCCGGTCAGTCCATTTAATGCAGATATGCTCTCTTTCAGGTTGTGCCTTTTTCAGCACCAGATTTGGAGGGACCACACCCGTGGTTAGATTTGGGCGAGGGCAGATTAGTGGATGATGCAAGGCCCCAGGACCTTAAAGCTTTACGCAGTAGTGACAGGGATGCAAAGGAAAGTCTAGTGCCTTTATATCTAAAGTTTAGGGAGACCGGGGATCCCAGGAGTATGTAATGTTTTTGTCCCGTAGAACTGGCAGCCTGGACCAAACCCTCTGCGACATGAAAGAGTCCCAGGGGATAGATCAGGGTAGACCGACAATCCTCTGAAAGGGTCTGGGAGGTGAAAGCCACGTCTCATGGCCTGTAGAAGAGCATCTCTGATGCCGGGACGGATCAGGAGAACCAGTACATCCCTCGGTATTTTTTTATGCAAGCGGTTAGGCTTAGGGATCCTGTATGCTTTTTCAACAGCTAGGTCCTCTCGTGGTAGTCCAGGAAGGATAGTAGTTAGGAAGTTAGTGACAGTCGGAAGGAGATCCTGTTCCTCCACGGACTCTGACAGGCCGCTTATTTTGAAGTTGTTCCTACGAAGCTTGTCCTCTAGGTGGCAAATTGTCGTATTGACTGATCCCATCTCTCGGTCTAAGGCTGAGTGGCTATCTGCGAGATCGTTATGGGCTGAGGAGTATTCCGCCATTTTTCATTCCAAATGGGAGGTACGGTCTGCTATTGCCACCATGTCATCACGTAATTCACGTACCAAGCCTTTCATGTCCTCAAACCAGGTTTGTTGCATAGATCCCAATAGGGACTTAAGATAGCTCCTTCATACCGGAGAGTCGTCCCGCTCCCCCGAAGTCACACTGTCAGCTCCCCCCGTAGTGCGAGGGCTCGCGCGTGGGGAACGATGCGGACCATGAGGGGTCTGTGCCATCACAGGGGCAGGTGTGCGTTGGCCCTACGTTGTAAAAAAGTCAGTCACTTTGGGGTCCCTGGTGCATCGGCGGGAGGAGGATCTGGGCATTGCCTAAAAGAGCGTGTGGCAATTAACAGTGTCTGTTCTGTATCACAGGCAGTCTGCAGTATGACCACTACCACAGCCCCAAATACAGCCCCTACAGAGTGAGAGGGTGCTGCAGGTCACTGTGTTATGTTTATGTTGGTGCTGCTAACTGCATTTCTGGGATGGCACTGAGGGGGTTAACACATGCAGTTCTGTTGTGCTTTTAATTTTAGCTGGCATTTGAGTGATTAAGAGTTATGAGCTGCAGTGTGTCACTAAACAAACAGAGAAGAATCCATCCATCCACTCACTACAGCTGGAACCCGAATCACAAGGACCGCACAATCTCCCCTCCGCGGTCGGACGCTCCCTCACACAGGAGGCCGGGCTCTCCTGTGTCAACAATGTCGGCGAGGCTGCCGCATCCCGCCGGCACCCAGATCACACCCAGGTGGCAGATGGGGTCTCTCCTCCCTCCTACGGGCCCCCGCTCCGCTTCCATTCCTCTCTGGTCAGCTGTATCAGCTCTGGGAACTGTTGTGGCAGACACAAGGCTCTGCCACTCCTCCTCCGGCGTGAGACCTCCGGGCAATGTGGGAAAGCGCTGCCGCCTCGTAGTCAGTTGTAGTGTAGCAGAGTCCTCACCGCAGCTCAGCCTCGTGGCGGGGGGGAGGGAGAGACGCTCCGCAGGACCCAAAGAGGCCCCGAACTCCGCTCCAGGAGAATGTAAGTAAGCCACAGTTGTTCCGGTGCACTCCGGTTTGTAGTCCCCTGCTCTGGGCCAATTTAGGATGGCGAGAGCGCCGGTATATCGCCGTTTGAGAGGAAAGACCGGGAGAGCTTCCCTAACTTGCGTCCGGCGCCATAGGCTGCAGGACACGCCCCCGACATCATCTTCTTAATGCAAGGTTTTACACAGCATGAAATTAGGGCCACTATGAATAAAATACAAAGGTTAATTATACTTAGTTTAATAAGTGCTCTCTGCCATCCATCTCACCACCCAAACCAAGTGTTCCATTGATCCTGAACACCAGAATTATGAGCTAATTCTTCTGACAGGTCCATGAGTCTTTTTAGGGCTTTGGCTATGCTCCCATCTGGGGCTGGGTTATTTGGTATGAATGTACAATATGAACAGCCGACCATCTTGCACACACACCCCTCTTTCCGCAAGGATCATATCAAGAGCTATTCTATTCTGAAAAGCCATAATGGAGGTGGGACCTAATTGTTGGACTATTCCTTTTAGGGCGTCTCTTGTGAAGTTCAAAAACCGTGGTTGATTATAATATAGATAATTTATCCAGGCTACATTCTTGTTTGCTGTTATTATGGGCAGGATAGACTCAAATCCTGCTGCTACTTGGTCTCTAGCTTTAAATTCATCAGGCACTCCTTGTGGGACCCCTATGGAATTTATGTAGACATGAGCATCAATGGACCCTTTAACCCCCCCTTTTCTTTCTGTTAAATGTTTTGATCTCCTGGACTGCCTGTTCCCAGCTTGGCTGACCCCAATTAGGCGGGTCAAAAATGTGGAATGGCATGATAGTGACTCACCGTGGCCGGGACTCCGAGGGACAGGCGTTTTCTTTTTTCCTCCTTTGTCACGGATAGACCGCGCCTGCCGGTAGTGGGGCCCGGTGGTCCAGATCAATAAAGATGTCGTCGGTGAACAGTTTAGGGGTTAAATTGTTTCGTGACGCCACCTATGAGTATTCCGGTAACTGTACCGGCGTTGCGGGGCCTCCGGGGGATGGAATGCAGCAAGATGGAACGCTCCCCACAGGCTGAGCGATGATCCCCGAGGCCAGGAGCTGCGCAAGATGTTCTGAGGCAGCTGCGGTTACCTTGGTGCGCGGGGTTAAACAGTTCTTAAGAAGGCACGGACACTGTAAGTCTCTGTAACAGGTTCTTTACTGTAACCAGCAGATGGTACATGGCATACAGTTAATGGGTAACGGACCGGGTGGACTCAGCAATGACCAGTGTTCCTCAGAGCTCCGCGGTGTTCCTCCATTCTAACTAACTTGAGTTGCCGTTGTCGCCCAGGAATACCAGTTCGGCTACAGGGAGGCTGCTTCAATGCCCTACCCGGGGTATACGTTCCGGGTGTTTTGGAGACCCTTGGGTCCCTTGGTGGGTACACCGCTGGTTAGACGACTGTATTTGGCGGTGGTGGGGTGCTCCTGTAAAGCGGTCCCTTCCACTCCTGGTTCACGTAGAAGTGATAAACGACTCCTAGCTTCAGTACCAGTAAACCGGCTATAGTCGGGCACGGGGATGTTTTGACCCGTATGTAGTTGCCCAGGGTCTGGTTTCAGGGTGCCAAGCATTGACACCGACCGGAGGTGGTCTGGGGGCCGCACGGGACTGTGCAGAGCCCCCGCTCCTACGTTACTCTCCTGCAGACTCCTCTCCTAGTCTCCTTCTAGTCTCTTTTTGTCTGCCCTAACTTCTCCTACACACTACCACTACACTCCGCCCACCAGGACCTTATTGGCCCTCTATGCTGATGTGCATGTAGGGTATGGAGCTCTGAGTTAACCATGTCACTGCTTAGTCAGAGTATATCACAGCTTCAGTCTGGGCTGCAATACACTCTTGTGACTCACTCATTGCGGGGCGCCACAATAGCTTTTACCAGGGCACATTGTCCTTTCCAGGGGGGTTATAATCTGGGCCTGCTCTTCATATCCCCACAACCAATAAACATCAGGGAGCTTGTGGATCTGTTCTATTAACAGGGAGTCATTGTACAAGCTGCTTGTTGACATCTCAATAATATAATTACAGTACCGGTAATTTGGTGGCATGTCCCCCACTTCTAAGCCTTGTACTGTTGCGTTCAAAACAAGTGTAGTTTCCTGCATAAGGAATGATCCCATGGCCAACTGGTTCTGCTTTTTGATAGAGAGGATATTGGTGTAACAATATTTGGCACCTTTTTGAGTTGTTTGGGTGACCTGTGTACAGGGTTATGATGCAGTTAAAACCTTCCAAATCCCCCCTTTGGTCTATTGGGAAAGGTACGGTACCTAGATGGGGCCGGCCAGTGGAGCAGACTATACAGGATGATCGGTTCTTACTCATAGCAGTATATGGCTAGGGTCACACATAGACATTTTCAGCCTCACCGCTAAAATCTTAGTGATTTTCTGCTGAAGCGGACACCGATACCGTTGTCCGCTTCAGCAGAACGGAGAGCCATAGGCAGCCATTCATTACCTGTATGCGGCTGAACACACTCCGCTTTGGGGGCCGCTTTTCAGTGGTGCACAGGAAACGTTCCAGACAACTTTTCCTGTGCACCACTGAAAAGTGACCCCCGAAGTGGAGTGTGTGCAGCCGCGGTACAGGTAATGAATGGCTGCCTATGGCTCTCCGTTCTGCTGAAGCAGACACCGTTATCGGTGTCCGCTTCTGCAGAAAATCACTAATGGTACCTTTACACGCCGCCACAACAGGATGGATACAATCCGCTACAGGCTACAAATGTAGCTTGTCGCGCCAATATCGCCCGTAGTAGCGGCGTGTGAAGACGGGACGACACAGCCGGCTACAGATACCTCTGTATCCGTGCACTGCCCATAAACATATGGCTACATCGCCGATTGTAGCGAGCTGTATCGGCGTGTAAAGAAGCTACAGAAGGGAACTCGGGACATCCGGCGATGTAGCTGCAATGTGGCTAAGGCGTCACCCAGGCTCCGTGTTACCCCGCCCCATCTGCGATCATTGGTGGAAGCTCCTGCATGACGATTGGTAGTCGCTGCATAGGGAGGCATATTTAAGGAGCTGACCAGTCACACTACACAATTGCTCGAGCGTGCTGTATTAACCAGCCTCCTGCGATGCCTGCCCAATCATGATGTTCTGGCTTTGTCCTATCACCGTACGGACGTCTTGTAATCCACAATTGTGGCACGCCTATGTGCTGTCTCTGCTGCACCAGGTCCGCCCATATTAGCTTGTTGTAGCGTTGTGTAAATGAGGTACGCTGAGCTACAGATGGCTACTTGAGACACCCGGCGATGTAGCTAGCTGTAAATGTAGCGTAGCGTAGCGCACCTTGTGGCGGCGTGTAAAGAGGGTGCGGTTCCCGTTGGTAACCGTTCGGCCGTGCTCGTGCACGTGAAGTTGCCGTTGGTATCCATCCTGTTGTGGCGGCGTGTAAAGGTACCATAAGATTTTAGTGGTGAGGCTGAAAACATCTATGTGTGACCCTAGCCTCTCTTAGCCATTCTAACAAAATGTTGGAGTCAGAGAACCCTGTCTCAAGGGCTAGATTATCTTCATATGTCATTTCTGGTATATACCTGGCACCCTCCAATAGGTCATCTTCTTCACGCAAGACTGTCTGTTTTGAGGGTGCAGGCCTTTCCGCTATGTCTTTCTACCAGAATTTGCCCTATATTTGCCCCTGAGCCCACACCCAACACATACAACCCTGTATCCTTATCTGAGGGGGCCTCAATGGAGAGATGCATAGGTATGCACCTACCTTCCTGACAGGGTGCCCAGCGTTGTTTTAGATCTGAGGGTTCCCACCATTTACCCTTGGCCAGAATCATGCGGTCTAACAGGCTCCTTCCCCATTTATCTTTGCGCTCCTGTGCAGGACTTGTCTATATCCCCATCTTTCTCCAGTGTTCCACCCTGCTAATGACCAAGACTCACAGTTGGACCCATAGCCTGTCTTGGCAGTAGTAACACAGATATAGTGCTTGTCAACCCACATTGCCCATAGCTGCTGTAAATCTTTTGTGTATGTGTCTACTATAGTACAGAAGTCAAACTGATATGTGACCCTTGAAGCTGTGGCATTGAACCAAAAGGTGACACCATCTTACTTGGTGATCATTTTCTGGCGGTTTTCCACCTTTTCATGACCTTCCGTATAACCTCCCACATGATCTCCCACATGACCTCCCACCTTCTTATGGCCTGTGCGATCTATCTCTTCCCTGCCCCTGTGCTCCCGTCTTCCCTGCCCTCGTGCGCTCTCCTCCCTGCCACCGTGCACTCTCTTCCCTGCCACATGCGCTCTCTGTCCCGCCCCACGCGCTCTCTCTGTCCCGCCCCGTTCGCTCTATCTTTCCCGCCCTCGTTCGCTCTCTCTGTCCTGCCCGAGGACCAGGGCAGGGGAGCGGAGAATGCACTGTCCGTGTACTGTCTGGGTGATATCCGCCATTGCATAGTTACCTTCCTCCAGCGCTGCCTGTTCCTCTCTTCTGGGACTCTGCACTCAGTGCAGTGAATATTAGATGAGCCTAATGAGCCCCGGAAGTGAGATTAGCAGACAGCGCTGGAGGCAGGGGAGGAGAAAACTCGTTATTTTAACACTTAAAACTCCTGGCTCTGGTCCGTGCACATGGATGTGACATGGAGGACATCTGTGTTCAGGACGTTTTTGGCCAAAACTGCATCTGCTCCACATGGAGATATGGTCCGTGCAGATATACATATGTCTGAAGGGGGCCATAGAATATGATGTGCCTCCATTTGTCTGTGCCTCCGGCACGTGTCGGCACAGACCGCACACATACCGGAGGCACAGATGTGTGAAAGAGGCCCGACTGTGAAGTAAAACTGTCAGTCTGTTTGAGGCTCTGACTCTACATTTTATATATTGTACCAGCAAACTTACTTAAAGACCTTAATGACATCACAGGTCATGTCCACTAAGGAGCCAATCACTGTGAGTGTAATCTTTCATGTAGGAGGAGCCTCACTGGTCCTTATCATTTTACACCTAGCACTGCAATTCCTGCTCTCTGAGTACCCGGCCACCAGCAGTCGGAGAGTTAAACAAAAAAAAGTTTGTCTCACTCACAGTGGAGAGTCGGCTCCTATCATTCACATCAGTGCGCGGCTCTTTGTGCCGACTCATTCCACTACAGTCCAGTCTTTTTGGTCATCCGACTCTCGTGGTTCTACTAAAAAAAAAGAGATGGATCTTTTAGGATCCTAAACGGCTCCCTGTTGAAGGGGGAACCTGTCAGCTCGTTTTAGCCCCCTATGCTACCACTACCTCTCTGAGCTAAAACTGCACTATAAAGCTTGAGAAAAACGATTTATTAACTTACATTAACTTTCCTATGGTAATGAGGGCTCCAGGCTACATCCATAGACTGAGATGGGCGGTCTCTGGGGCTCCATTCTCCCCTCTACCTCGCGGCTCTTATCATGCCCCGCTGGGCGTCATCATTCCTTCTCCAGTGTGTCCCCTATTTTGAAAATCCCACCTCCTCCTCATAGTATGATGCGGAGCCGGATGTCCGGTGCATTTTTGGGGCTTATCAGGCGTATGGCCCGGCTTCAATATGCGCACTGTGCATGCACCGTAGCCGGATCGTACAGCCCATACACCTGCACACTGCACAGGACTGGAACTAACGTTTCTAGCTTCACGTCATACTATGAGGAGGAGGCGGGATTTTCAAAATAGGGGACGCACTGGAGAATGAATGATGACGCACAGCGGGGCGTGACAAGAGCCACGAGTAGAGGGGGAGAATGGAGCCCCAGAGACTGCCCATCTCAGTCTGTAGATGTAGCCTGTAGCCCTCATTACAATAGGAAAATGTAAGTTAATAAATCGTTTTTCTGAAGCTTTTCTCAAGCGGGCCATGATAAGGGCAGGGAGGGGGGGGAATGAACAGGACGACATGTCATACGGACTGGAGGACGCCCATGTCAACCTACCGTAGACGAGGACCGCCATGTCATCTACACCGTAGACTGGAGGACCGCCCATGTCAACCTACACCGTAGACTGGAGGACCGCCCATGTCAACCTACACCGTAGACTGGAGGCATCATTACCATAGGAATATGTAAGTTATTTAGGCTACGTTCACACGTAGCGTATTTTTGCATTTGCATTTGAGCAGCGCTATTATGTGGATGTGCGAATGCAGTGAAACTCATTGACATTCGCTGTCCCAGCCAAGTCAATGCATTTCACTGTTTTCTATTCACATGCTGCACTTTTTACGCATCTGCTTTTGGGCTGAAAAGTTGATGCGTAAATAGAATGAACATGCTCATTCTTTTAGCGCTTTTATTCCCCTCGCCGCATCCCCCAGTGATAGATCCTCATCGTGAGGCAATAGGACCTCTGGAGGATCCGAAACTGTACCATGTGGCCGGATGTCACCCGGTCACATGGTGCTGCGGGGTCCTAGAGCCCGCGTGCGCTGCAGCCCAGCAGGAGATCAGAAGACACCGCCGGCAGTCTCCGACGGAGCGTGGCAACTTTAGTTTAAAGCGCAGGAAGAAAGCACAGCGGTGTTCACACACAGAACGCTGCGTTCAGTTTTGCACCAAAAACAGATCCTCACAAAATACAGCAATTATGCTGTGTGTGAACCCGGCCTAAATAATTTTTCTAAAGCTTTATAGTTCAGTTTTAGCTAAGAGAGGGATTGGTTAGGGATGAGCTAGCAAAGTGCAGGGACAGGTGGGTAAAAACGAGCTGACAGGTTCTCTTTAAATGTGTGTTAACCCCAGGGGACCCTATATGTAATATTACGGTGATCACTTGACAAATCCCCGCCCACCCACGGTCCAAACCCTGCCCACTTGCAACAGACCAATTAATTTTAGAACCAAAGAACACGTGTATACAGTACCCTAATAACTGGGAACAAGATCAGTATGTTTATATGCCAAAATATTAATGTTTATTACATGTAAACTGCACACAAACAACAAGATCTGATCCATGTACAAATATAAAAATGGTCAGATCAGGCAGTGAGGGGAGACAAAGACACAGGGGGTGCATAGGTCATCCAAGTTACTTAAATAAGCAAAATTTACAGAATTGGCATATTGTCACATCCATAATCAGAGATTGACAATAGGGCTATACAAAGTACTTTAACAGTGTTGTATGTTACAAGCAATGGGCATAAAATAACCAACACATCTCCATAGGTTGTTAAAACAAAATAGCACCAAAGCGCTGATCAAAGTAACAATGGCCCAATTATACACACATCAACATTTCAGGGTGATCAATAGCCAAAGGATCATTGCATACCCATTTAGTTCACAAGGAGGCACCTGTAATGTCAGGAAAGCCCTGACACGTGTTTCCTGTTTTTCTTCAGGGGGCTGTGGTGACTGTGTGAGGAGGGCTTTGGGTATTATATGGACTCCTTATGGTGGGTTTACACACACCAATCATTGTATCCAATCTCTGAACCAATCTCTGGTTGCAGTGAAATCATGGACAGATTGCTCCATGTTGTACACAGCCACAAAATGGAACTATGTGTCCATGATTTCACTGCAACCAGAGATTGGTTCAGAGATTGGATACAATGATTGGTGTGTGTAAACCCACCATTAGTCTGTTAGCCAATTGCTGGCACGTGTCGCCGCCTGACCACTAAACAGCGGTGATTACATCGCGGCCACGAGCGGCGTCTCGAAAGGAGGAAAACCTCCATTGACGTCAGCTGATCCGGGGTGCCGCCCATCAGTGGCCGCGTCACAATCACGTGATCGCGGCATTTGGCGCATGCGCACTGGCCAGAGTTGAGCTCAGTTCATTTGGTGCGGCTGTTAACCTTTCACTGTAAAAATGCAGAGGGGAGTGGAATTGGGCCATAAAGAACCAAAAAAAAGCCAAAAAAAAGGGGGAATAGGAATAATAATGCCCTAAAGGGACAAGATTACAGGAGGAAACCATACAAAGTCTGTTATAAACAGGCCAATAATAACAATTTAAGTATCATAGCACAAATCAACATAAGGCACTGTGTAAACTGTGGTTCCTCAATAGCACTTCATCCAAGGGATTTCCATCTATTCCGAAGGGTCCAGAAATTCCAAAATTCTTAAAGTGACAGTGACTAAAACTAAAACCCACACGTTAAAAAGCAACTAACAGAGAGTGCAAGGCAGAGATAAAAATGAGCATAACTCCTAATAATGGGTAATAAAGAACAGAGAGAGGGGTGGTAATAAAAACAAGAAGAAAAAAGACACCGTAAGAAACCAATTAATTTGAGGAGTGGGTGGTGTTTTGTTCAGGTGGGCGGGGCTTTGTTTTTTCTTGACCTATTGGATTTCATGTTGGTGGTACATTTAGAACAATATTTTTGGCGCTTATTTGTGAAAAAAATGTTATTTTGGCGAAAATTTGGAATATTTTGCAATTTTAAACATTGGAATTTTTATACCGTTAAACCAGAGAATTATGTAACACAAAATAGTTAATAAATAACATTTCCAAAATGTCTACTTTACATCAGCACAGTTTTGGAAAAAAAGTTTTTTATGTAAGGCTGAAGGCACACTATCCGTGTGCCTCGTGCGAGTGTGATGCGAAGGAAACTCGTATTGCACTTGGACCAGTATCATCATTCAATCATACTGGTCCCATTAGTGCGAGTTCCTCGCATTACACTCGCAATGCGAGGGAAATGCGTGTTCAATCACAGCATGCTGCGATTGCACATGATTACCCCACGCGAGTAGACAATTAAAGTCTATGGGTGCGAGAAAATCTCGCACTCACACAGCACACTGTGCGATAGTCGCACATGTGTGCAGTAAAAATCGCTACAAACTCTGCGGCTGTCAATGCCGCAGAGATTGAATTTGCCGTTTTCCCGGTACAGAAAGCACTTAATAACCCGGTGTCTGAAGGGTTAAAGTGATGTTGGTGTGGTGCCAACTGGTGTCCAGGGAGAGTCCACACTCCCTGGACACCAGCTGCCACCACCCCCTGGCAGTGCAGGAGTTAACACATGGATTACATTAAAAGTGGCAGTTGTCGGGAATGTTTTATTTTCAGGACAAGCGGCGCGCCTCCAGTACTCAGGGAGCTGTCCCTGGTACTGTACGCAATTTGCGTACACTAACAGCAGCAGAGCTCTTATAATGAGAGCTGTCAAGCCGCAGACCTCCTGAAATGAGGAGCTATCCCTGCTACTGTACACTATATGCATACAGCTCTTTTAATGAGGAGTTGTCCAGCTGCAGACCTCCTGAAATGAGGAACTGTCCCTGCTACTGTACGCTATTTGCATACAGTAGCATCAGCAGTGCTCTTATAATGAGGAGCTGTCCAGCATCAGACCTCCTGAAATGAGGAGCTGTCCTTGCATGCAGTAGCAGGGACCGCTCCTCATTTCAGGAGGTCTGCGGCTGGACAGCTCCTCATTATAAGAGCTCTGCTGCTGTAAGTGTACGCAAATTGCATACAGTACCAGGGACAGCTCCCTGAGTACTGGAGCCGTGCCGCTTGTTCTGAAAATAAAGCATTCCCGACAACTGCCGCTTTTAATGTAATCCATGTATTAACCCTGCACTGCCAGGGTGTGGTGCCAGCTGGTGTCCAGGGAGTGTGGGCACTCCCTGGACACCCGCTGGCACCACACCAACATCAGTTTAACCCTCCAGACACCGGGTTATTAACCCCATCTGCAGCCTCTGTGCTGAAATATCGCACCGAGGCTGCAGATGGGGTTAATCTGCCGATTAATCCCTGGAAACTTAAAAATTTGACAGCAGATGGGTTTTTATGAATAATCTTTCCTGTGAGAGCGGGGAAAGATTATTTTTACTGTACCGGGAAACCGGCAAATTCAAACTCTGCAGTTTTGACAGCCGCAGAGTTTAAATTTACCGGGAAATGCTGTCTGCTGACCTGAAGTTTGCTTCAGGACCGTGGACAGCATCACACTGACACGCAGCACACACGCACTCACGCAGCACACACTCACATGCATACAGCCATGCACACTCATCACATGCACCACACTCACAATAAACACGCATTTCACTCGCATCACTGTCATGCATCAAACACACTCCGTGTTTTATAATATGATGTGTCTTAGTCAGCGAAAAATATGGAATAATCACATTTGTAGTGGATTCAATTAGCACCTGTGCAATGCATTAGAAATCCTGAAAACTTGCACTGTTTGCAGTCCTTGAGGACTGGAGTTCCCCACTCCTGCCCAAGACGTCTCTGTGGAGGCAGCCAGGGGGCAAGAGGAATCCTCAAGCCCTTCCACCACAACTGTGGCTCTCCCTGGACCCTCTTACAAGCATTTGGGAGGGGGGTCACATTCACAGAAAGCATCCCCCATATGCTAAGAGAGCAGGCACGCAGGCAGGCACTGGTGACGGTGTGACAAGCGGTGCCATCACAACCAGTACTGCAGTTCAGGCTCCAGGGGTCACACAGGGGCTATCCCGCAAGTTTGAATTACACTGCACTCCCTGACGTCACTGCTCCTCACACGATACTGGCAACATATACCCGCTACATCTCAAGGTATCGCGGCTCTCATGAGACAGCTAGTGTTACGAGCGTTGACGCCACAGAGGTAATGTCAGATCACACATTGAGATACCCTGCTAAGTGATTCCCGCTGTGTAACCTGAGACAACCTCAGTGAAGTCACGGCTTGTCACACCACTGGGAGCTGTGCAGTGGTTGCTGTCCCACCATATGAGGGAAGCAGTCACTGATCTTGCCCCCATATGCCTTGAGTAATTCAGGATTTATTTGTGTTTCACTCTTGTTTTTTCAAATTTGTTTTTACATGCTTTTTTTAGTTGCGTGGAATGGGAACCCTTTAAGAAAAGGATTTTGATGTTAAAAAAAACTGGTGAAAGAAGAATGTATTGGAGATTGTATTTTCAAATCAAATATTTATTGGTGCGGTTATTTGTGTCCTTACTGACTTGGTTAGCAATGTCGAATATCTGATTGATGCCCCAACATTACAAACCTCTGGGCTTGATGTCAGCTGATATTACCTAGCTGGCATCACTCCAAATACCATTATCCTGTTTGCCAAAGCACCAGGGCAGCAAAAGAGCCGGAGCGAAGCGTCAAGAGCTGGGGTGGACTGGCCCACCAGTATGATTGGTCTTGGTAGAGTGAATTGTGGTGGGTCATTTGTTCTATCTGATATCAATAAGGGGAAACTTCTTTATTTCCAATAGATATTAAATACTTGGATGTTTAACCCCTCCTGTCCTGTGACACAGCAGCAGAGATGCAGTTAGAGAGGTTCACCAGAGAAAGCAAGTTGAGCATTTGGTGAGATTTTCACCTCAGTATTGATAAGACAAAACCAGGAGTGGGTGAGAAATGCATAAAAAATTACCTCTGATTGCTCTACTCCTGGTTTTGTCTTACAAATAGTAAGGCAAAAAGCTCACCAAATGCTCAAAGTGCCACATTCTTCTGATGATGCGGATTCCACCAATGAATAAGTGATCACCTTCCTAACCTGTGCATCGCTGATAACTTTTTTTCACCAAAAAATCCCTTTAATGCAAACTACAGTAATTGTACATCGCAGTAATGGTGAGCGCACAGTGATGTGCAGGAGCTGCCTGTGTTTTACAGTCCACGCTCCACTATAATGGGTATAACAGCTAACAGGTGTTTTCATATAGCTGAAGAATGGGTGGACCCGGGTGGGTGGGCCTCTGGAGTCAATTTCCCTGCTGGGCCCCAGACACCCCAGTCCGGTGCTGGTCAAGAGTGGAGAACATAATGGATACACCACACCTGGGGTTGCTGTGGTCTGCTAATTTGTTTTAAGATGCTGTCTGTCTCTGTCTCTCGCTCTGTCTGTCTGTGTCTCTCACTCTCTGGCTCTCTCTTGCTCTCTGTCTCTACACAGCACTATACTCTATATACAGGTCCACACTGGATGCTGTATTTGGGCATCTGTATACTGTATGTATATAGTGTGGACCTGTATATATAGGAAGTTCGAAGGTTAGCACTCAATTATGGTGATGGTCACGGTGCAATTGAAAGGGGCCAGAGGTCCCGTAATCAAGAGGATATCGAACATCAATGCACACGTGCAATAGAAGTATTTGAATCAAGTGAGCAGTTTATTTACAATTCCGAGGTGAAGCGACAGACTAACGTTTCGGCCAAGTTATTGGCCTTGTTCACAGAGTCGCTGAAAAACATTGAAAATATTTACAGTGAGTAACACAAGGATGCTGTATTTACAAAGTTTCAGTATATGTGTGAAAATATATACGTATCTACATATATACACATGGAGAAGATCTCATAGTTTGGATCATTATGTATAGTGGTGCTAGCACAAGACCATTAGCTTAGTAGGTTTTAAGGATAAATGGAGATAAAAAGGATTAAACATACTGGTGAGGTCATAGAGGTATTATGATAGTAGAGTTATAGATATGTTTATGTGGCTGAACATACCCTAAAATGTTGAGGCTTGAGATATGGTAGTTCATACAGTAGGTATATAAGGTAACTTTGTTAGGGAGGTTCCTGTGGAGTTGAATGCATTTAGATTAGGGCAGCAGTATAAGTAAGAAGGTGTTACAGTGAGGATAGATATTATCATGGTGTGGTAGTGGGCAAGAGCCCGGTGATACCAGATCCCAAACAGCATGAGAGCTTAGTGACTGGGGAGTTAGTGGTGTCAAAGGTGTTTAAGGTGAGAGATAATATGCTATCATACACTGGAGTGAATGAAAGGGGGGCAAACTGCTTAATCTGTATGTAACAGATTCTCTGTGTCACAGGATGAGGTATTATATATATACATAGTTACCCCAGGGAAAGCTGTATAGTCCGGTGCTGGTCAAGAGTGGAGAACATAATGGATGCACCACACCAGGGGTTGCTGTGGTGTGCTAATTTGTTTTAAGATGCTGTCTCTGTCTCTCGCTCTGTCTGTCTCTGTCTCTCACTCTCTGGCTCTCTCTTGCTCTCTGTCTCTACACAGTACTATACTCTATATACAGGTCCACACTGGATGCTGTATTTGGGCATCTGTATACTGTATGTATATAGTGTGGACCTGTATATATATACAGTAGAGTCTGTCCGTGTATACAAGATATACAGCTGTCAGTCTCTGCATACGGCCAGCAGTCTCTGTGTATACGTCCTGCACAGTCTCCAATGTGTATACATCCCGCAGCAGTCACTAATGTGCATACAACCCGCAGCATTCTCTAATGTGCATATGTCTCCCAGCAGTGTCCAATGTGCATAGATCCCGCAGCCGTCTCCATTGTTCATCTGTCCGAAGCCGTCTCCATTTGTGCAATTATTGTGCATTGTCCGCAGCCATCTCCATTGTGTGTACGGGTAGCAGCAGTCTCTGTTGTCTATTCTCTATTGTGTGTATAGCCCGCAGCCGTCTCCATTGTCTATACGGCTAGAAGCCATCTCCATTGACTATACAACTCGCAGCCATCTCTATTGTGTATACGGCTAGCAGCCGTCTCTATTGTGTATTCTCCATTGTGTATTCAGCCCACTGCAGTCTCAAGTGTGTATGTTTGTAATATAATGTATAAAAGAGAGAGAGAGCGAGTGTAAAAATAAAAGGAAAAACATCACAAAATATAGAAAAAAGTGGACTTTATTGGCCAATGGCAAACAAAGTCCACTTTATTCTAATTTTTTTTGTATTGTTTTTCCGTTTTTTACTCTATTGTAAGGAACCTTCTGGATTGTTGGTTGGGAAAGCTTTGCACATAAATTGAGGTCATTTTTGGTGCTGTTCCAATTTTTCACTATAATTATAATGTATGTTTGGGTGGAGGCGGAGCATGGTGAAGGTGGAGAATGGATGGAGGTGGAGCATGGGTGGAGCAGAGCAGGAGTGTTTGTTGGGTGGAGTCTCGGAGCGGCCCCAAAATTCTAGTGGCAGCCCTGTACCCAGCAGTTGGCCCAGTGGTCGGGATCACGGTGGCTGCGCCCAGTTCTGTGACCCTTACCCACATTGAAAAGGGGAAAATAAAACTGGAGAAAAATAAGCAAAAGAAAAATAATAGGTTTGTGACGCCATTTGGGAGTTCCAGCCAGTAGGTGGCCGGCACTGCAGATAATCCCTGGAAAATAGGTGGTATAGCATTGAAAATGGTTAACCTTTCCCAACCAGGGCTGGCTCCCAAGGGATGAGCATGAAGGACGTAGTAGTGGGAGTGATGATGCAGTAGAAAAGGAGGCACACAAGACAGTCTCTTTGCTCTTTACTGAACATGTTGCAGCTAGTCCAAGGTTACAAGCACCACCAAGCTCGTGGTCTAGCCAGTCTGGGGAGAACTGTAGTTTGCTCTGCTTGGTGAGATATAGAGGTCTACTTGCTGACTTGTCCTTGTTAAGGCTTCTAGTTGCTTTTGGGCTGTTCCTTTACTCCTTTCTGTTGCTTTGGATTGCCTTCAGCCAGGCATGCGATGTGGATCCTGTGGGCGCCCTCACTCTCTTTAGTGCAGGTTCCTGACCCCTTGTATCGCTGTGCCTTGGAAAGTCCCATTTGGATGTGGCTACTGGACATAAAGCCCAGCAGCCTCCAGTTTCTGTTCTCAGACTGTGAAAGTCTAGCAACCTAGGGCCTGGAACCCTGTATTGCAGCTGGTCCCTATGAGCAGCCTCCCAGCCTGCTGCAGAATGAACCTCTCCTCTTGCCTACCTCAACCCTACTACACTAACCCCTCCCTTCAACCAGAAAGTGGGACTTGCCCTATTGGGGCCTTTTCAGTTCTCAGCTTCCTGATTGAAGTTTGGGTTGTGTTGGATGCTTCAGGCTTCCAGAAGAGGGTACTCCAATTCTCCCCAGACAATGTTAACGAAATACCATCTGTGGCAGCCAAACTGCAGGGGTGTCACATTTTCTATGCCCCTGACATTTCCTCTCATTGGTTTGCCTGTGATTTGGAAGTTCAGTGAACTGTTCGCCAATCTGATCGGCAAACATATGCCCGTTCGGCGAGCCAAACCTAAATTTACCTTCAAAAGCATCGCTCCTCTCTCGTCAGGACTAGCGAGGGACTAGATATCTTGCTCGGAATTGCGCTTTAAGATCCCGTATAGGGATGTCAGGGAGCTTAGGGTACAGCCTCAGATGGGTCGGACCCACAGGTTGACTGATTCATTGGACCCTCTTTGGTTGCACTTGGAGGAATCCCTGTATAGGGGTAACCCTTCTTCTGCTCCCTTAGGGGGGGCCTCGGTGCTCTTGTCCTGTGGACTGCCCTTGGTGATCAATCCCTTATTGTACTTAATAAACCCTGTTCATTATCTGACTCTCTTGTCCGTCTCGTTTCTAGTATCAACCTCTACAGTATCTCCGCGGTCTAGTGGATCCACTAGTCAGCTCCGCCTGTGGTGGCATGACATTATCACCGGCCGTGACTGTCTCGCATTGCGTTATGGCTTTCTACATTCACTGAGGAATTTTAAGGTCTCGACCGACCACTAATCATAGAACAATAATATAATCTGTTCCTTTTATCTCTGAATTTTGATTTTACCTCCCTAAAGCTCCTCTCCCCCTTCCAAGACTGACTGCTATTTTCTGCTTCACGTCACCTGTCCTATTTACTGCATCATCCTACCCTGCATATGTATATATGTGCCTGTCTTCAGAATTTATGTCATTAATTAGCCTGATGAAGAGGCTATAGTGTCTCGAAGCTTGCTTTGCTTACCATCTTTTCAGTTAGCATTAAAACGTGTCAACCACTGAGGACTCTCAGATTCTGATATTTTAGTAAATCTAATACCGTATATACTCGTGTATAAGCCGACCCGTGTATAAGCCGACCCCCCTACTTTTGCCCCCAAAACTTGGGAAAATTTATTGACTCGTGTATAAGCCGAGGGTGGACCCCAGCACAGGTATACAGCCCCCAGCAGTGTGGTATACAGCAGCCTCCCCAGTGGTATATACAGGCCCAGCAGTGTTACAGCAGCATCCCCAGTGGTATATACAGCAGCAGCCCAGTGGTAGTATACAGCAGCCCCAGAGGTATATACAGCAGCCCCAGTGGTAGTATACAGCAGCAGCCCCAGTGGTAGTATACAGCAGCAGCCCCAGTGGTAGGCTATCAGCAAGAGGGTATCAATTACACGCAGCCAATGTAAGACATACCATCTGTGGCAGCTAATACCCAGTGGTGTATATTTACAGCCCCTGACTAGTTTACCTCTCATGGTTTGCCGTGTAGTTTGGTAAGTTCAGTGATATTTCGCCACTGATCGGCAAAATATAGCCCATTTCGGGAGCATAAGCCCTGTAGTTTATTCAAAAGCTATCGCCCCCTGGTCAGGATAGCCAGTGGTAGTATCTTGCGCGGAATATGCCCATTAGTAAATCCCGTTAGATTCAGGCAGTGTAGTACAGCCTCAGATGGGTGGTAACCCACAGTGCTGGTTTCATTGACCCCAGTTGGTTGCACCTGGAGAATCCCTGTATAGTATACCCTTTTCTGCTCCCTGTAGTGGGGCCCCGTGGTAGTGATGCCCATTGGTGATATACCCTTATTGTAGTTAATATACCCGTGTTCATTATCAGCCCAGTGTCAGTATTAGCCCAGTGTATATGTATACAACCTGTAGTATTCCCAGTTAGTGATTCCACAGTCTAGTCTATAGCCCAGTGGTGCAGATATATCCCGGGTAGTACTAGGCCGCATTGCGAGGCCCTCTACATTCACTGGGGTTTTAGGCCCGCATCACGCCACTAAATTCATAGAACATATACTCTAATCCTGGCTCTCCTCTTCTCTGTTTTGCTTTTGACCTGCCCTAATCGCGCTCTCCCATCCAAGACAGATGATATGTGCCACGGACCTGTACCGCGATCTGCATCATCCTACCCTGCATATGTATATGTGCCTGCATGCTCAGAATTTGATGTCATTAATTAGGCTGATGAACGGCTATAGTGCCGAAGGCTTGCTTTGCTTACCAATCTTTTCAGTTAGAAAAACTTCACCATGAGGACTCTCAGCGAGTATTTAGTAATATATATAAAGGTGAATGTGTGTATGTGTGTCCGGGATTGGCATCTACAACGTTGCAACTACAGCCACAAAATTTTGCACAGTCACATGTATGGACCCCGACATCATCATAGGCTATGTTGTGAGGCGAAATTTTAACCCAGCGCATTCCAATTCACCAAACAATTTTGCCCCTATCTACATAATGGAGAGAAAGTGACAGTTACCAGTTGACAGTTGTGAATGAGAGGGGCTTAAAGGGAACCAACCACCTCAGATGACGACTATAAGCTGTTAATACATGTCCCTGCACCCTACTACACCTTTCCACCTATGTTTTTGTTAAGAATATTGATAAATGTAAACCAAAATATACACTTTATAAAATTACATGCCTGTGTACTTCTGGGCGTCTCCTTCTGGGTCAGTTACTAGAGGGATGTGTCTCCAGCACATGACTGGCTTCTCTAGCCCTCCCTCTTACTTTGCAGGACGTCACATGAAGGGACGGGAGCTGCCTTGCGTGCCCGCCCACTGATAGATAACATCACGCCCTTCATGTGACGTCCTGCAAAGTAAGAGGGAGGGCTAGAGAAGCCAGTCATGCTGCTGAGACACAGCCTCTAGTAACTGACCCAGAGGGACGCCAGAAGTACACAGGCATGTAATTTTATAAAGTGTATATTTCGGCTTACATTTATCAATATTCTTAAGAAAAACATAGGTGGAATGGTGTAGGTAGGGTGCAGGGACATGTATTAACAGCTTATAGTCGTCATCTGAGGTGGTTGGTTCCCTTTAATGACAGCACCAAAGACTAACAGCATATACCAGCATATAGTCACTAAGGTGGGCCCTGACATGGAATATTGATCACCACGCACGGGGACATGTATACACACCACATGCACACAAAGAGTAATGTGGAGCCCCAACATTGGATACTCACCACGCACCCGAACACAAACAGACACACCACAAAGAGACACACACAACACAGAGACACACACCACACAGACATCCCCCCCCCCCCCACAGGGACATACACACCCTATAGGGACATATGCACTCACCCCACAGGGACACACACACACACACCCCAGGGACACACACACCACACAGACAAACACAGATGTGCACAAATCACCTCACACAACTCGCCTCATACGTGTGCTATCTTTAATTTCCAAACATAAACATCTGATTAAAAACAGCCAATGTGCAACACAT
Organism: Allobates femoralis; assembly: GCA_033576535.1. NCBI lineage: Eukaryota > Metazoa > Chordata > Amphibia > Anura > Aromobatidae > Allobates > Allobates femoralis. The sequence continues at coordinate 9,926 of JARQOC010001968.1, read as the reverse complement.
GTGCCATATAGGGAATTAAGGCAGATGTCAGTCACATGAGCTGTCTATTACATGTATGTGTGAGGTAACATATACTGCCCGGCCGGGCGGACGGTTTACTGTTGGCTGGAGATTTATTAGGCTGCCTATAGCAACCAATCACAGCTCAGCTTCTATTTCTTACAGGTCATTAATATGACATGTTCAAATTCTATTTTGTTATAGCTAACATCAGTTATTTATTAACCCGGGCATAGCCGGGTAGTACAGCTAGTAGTAAATAATACACAACACTCAGAAAAAATAATTTTATTAGAACAAAAAACAAACATATCTCAACTCCATCTTTATTACTCCCACATAATCCTCCACGATCCTTCATCCAGAGTCTGTAGGGAAAAAAACAAGCGTCCTCTCACAGGGGAGTGGTGATGTCACTCTCTGAGTCACCAGGGCTCCCCATGGCAGAGAACTCAAAATGTTGTCACTTGTGGGTTCAAAGTGCTCACTATGTATCTAGATAAGTTCCTTGGGGGGACTATTTCCAAAATGGGGTAATTTGTGGGGGAGTTCCACTGTTTAGGCACACAGGGGCTCTCCATACGCAACATGGTGTTTGCTAACGAATGGAGCTAATTTTCCACTCAAAAAGTTAAATAGCGTCCTTCCCTTCCGAGCCCTGCCGTACGCCCAAACAGTGGTTTTCGACCATATATGGGGTATTGGCATATTCAGCAGAAATTGCTCAATACATTTTAGGGTCTTTTTTGTGCTTTTTACCTTGGTACAAATGCAGTAATTGAGGCTAAAGTAATATTTTTGTTGGAAAAAATTAAAAATGTTCATTTTTTTCCTTCCACGTTGCTTTAGTTCCTGTGCAGCAACTGAAGGGTTAATAATCTTCTTGAATGTAGTCTTGAGTAGCTTGAGGGTGCAGTTTTTGGAATGGTGTCACCTTTGTGTGTTTTCTGTCATGTATGCCCCTCAAAGTGACTTCAAACGTGATGTGGTCACTAAAAAAATGGCTTTGTAAAATTTGCTGGAAAAATTGCGGATGAACTTTAAACCCTTCTAATTTCCTAACAAAAAACATTTTGTTTCCAAAATTGTGCTGACGTAAAGTAGACATGTGGGAAATTTATTTATTAAGTATTATTTTACGAAACATTTCCGGCAAAACCGCACATGCCACACCTGACCGCAAGTTCCACAGGGAATCAAATGGGGCTTACCGCAAGTGAGCCGTTGCGTGGCAGATGCGGCAAAGCTGCTGCATCTTCTGCAAACGGCACTAAACATATATGTGAAAGGTGCCTTAACCCTTTCCCGACCCGTGTCTCACCGTTTGAGACATGAAAGTCAGTGCGTTCCCGACCCGTGTCTCAGGGGGTGAGACATCTGTTCATCACCCTCCTGCAGCTCAAGTGAGAGTGTCACTGACCTGTCACTTGAGCTGCAGGTAGTTGGGGACTTGTGCTACACCCCAGGGGGGTCCCTTTGTCCCCCCCACCGAAGTTACAGCCGCAGAGCAGAAACTGATCCATGATGGGATCACAATTGACCCTGTGTGAACCAAGGAACATGACCTGCCATGACCTCAGTAAGGTCATGATCCTTGGTTCACACAGGGGTCAATTGTGATCCCATGATGGGTTCGCAATTGACCCTGTGTGAACCAAGGATCATGACCTGCCATGATCCCTGGCTGACACCATGTCGCATTTGGTGAGCCCCTGTGTGCCTAAACATTGGAGCTCCCCTACAAGTGACCCCATTTTGGAAACTAAACCCCACAGGGAACTTATCTAGATGGGTAGTGACCATTTCGAACCCTCAGGTGCTTTACAAATTGATCTGTGAAAATGAAAAAGTACTTTATTTTTCACAATAATTTTCTTTTAGCCTAAATTTTTTCGTTTTCACATCGTCTAAGTGTGGTCGCACTAGTGACTTGTATAGAGGTAAAATTATGTTCTCCTCATGAGCATCTATGCCTCTTTTAATGCATGGGATGCATTAAAAGAGGCATAGATGCTCATGAGGAGAACATAATTTTACCTCTATACAAGTCACTAGTGCAACCACACTTAGAATACTGTGTACAATTCTGGTCTCCGGTGTATAAGAAAGACATAGCTGAACTAGAGCGGGTCCAGAGAAGCGCGACAAAAGTCATTAGAGGACTAAGGGGTCTGCAATACCAAGACAGGTTATTAAACTTGGGGTTATTTAGCTCGGAAAAACGAAGGCTTAGGGGTGATCTTATAATAATGTATAAATATATGAGGGGACAGTACAGAGACCTTTCTAATGATCTCTTTACTCTTAGGCCTGAGACGGGGACAAGGGGGCATCCTCTACGTGTGGAGGAAAGAAGGTTTAATCATAATCAGACGCGGATTCTTTACTGTAAGAGCAGTGAGACTATGGAACTCTCTGCCACATGATGTTGTAATGAGTGACTCACTACTAACATTTAAGAAGGGCCTGGATGCCTTTCTTGAAAATTAGAATATTACCAGTTATATATACTAGATTCTTTGATAGGGCGTTGATCCAGGGAACTAGTCTGATTGCCAGTGTGGCATCCTGGCACCTGTTGGGCACCACAGAATCCTTAGGGCACAATTGGAGCAAGTAACTGCAAAGCAACACTCACAAAATACCTCACAACACTACAACACCTTAGAACACCTGGTTTCACCCGAGCCTCTAGGGGGAGCTCCACTGGTCACTTTGAGCCAGTTCCCCCTATAAATAGAGTCTTGGAGGGAGAAACTTGAGAGTATGTGCAGACGCTACAAGAGCTGCCAGCCTGTGTGTAACCTCCATCCTATGAGGGACACACTAGGCCCAATCAGCCAGCTAGCAGAGTGAGGAGACCCTTGCAATTGGGATAAGAGGAAGAAGGAGAACACCTCTCAAGGAGAACAGAGTTATTCTGACTCTTTCCTTAATAACAGGTTACTGGAACCGAAGCTGTGTGAGCTACATAGCCACCACAGAGAACCAGCTTACAGAAACAGGGAGTCTAGCCCCTGTTCCACCTGAAGCACCTACCAGCGAGAGCCCAGGGAAGAAGGTAGAATTATCATCACCCTTTTACAGTGCCCTCAGTGCTGATAACCAGGTGAAGCAAGTTCCATTGAACATACAACCCGGTCCGGGCAGGATTCCACATCCACCCGACCGCACTACAAGTAGAGAGAGAGAAAGGAAGCCTACAACACTGCTTGCTGTGAACCTCCAGGAGTGTAACTTCACTAACCCGGTCTGGCGTACCTGAAAACAATCAGTAAAGGTACTTAAAAGACTTTGGCGTGTCTGTGTCTGACTCCTGGGCATAACAGCAGTGCTACCGCAGCTGCCTCACAACATCTTGTGCAGCTCCTGGCTCCGGGGACTCCCGCTCATCCTGTGGGGAGGTCCCATCTTGCTGCCTAACATCCCCCGGAGGCCTAGCAGCGCTGGTACAGTTACCAGAACACCCGCAGGTGGCGTCACGAAGACAATTAACCCCTACTGTTTAGCCATTCCCCCTATTGATCTGGACCACCCGGCCCCGCAGCCGCAGGTGCGGTTCCGTGACAAGAGGAGAGTCAACGCCTGCGACGCGAACACCCCGGTCACGGTGAGTCACCAGATCTGGAGTCAGGAAGGAATTTTTTTACCCAATGTGGAGCTTAGTGTTGCCACATGGGTGTTTTTTGCCTTCCTCTGGATCAACATGTTAGGCTATGGTTGAACTAAATGGACTTAAAGTCTTCCTTCAACCTTAAAAACTATGTTACTATGTTACTATGTTACATGGGCAACAGGATAAATTCATCCTAAAATTTGTTGGGCAATTTCTCCCGAGTATATTGATACCTCATATGTGGTCATAAACCACTGTTTGGGCGCACGACAGGGCTCAGAAGGGAAGGAGCGCATTTCACTTTTTGAATGTAAAATTAGCTCCAAAATTCAAATTGCGCTCCTCCCTTCTAAGCCCTGCTGTGCGCCCAAACAGTGGTTTATGACCACATATGAGGTATCAATATACTCGGAGAAATTGCACAACACATTTTAAGATCCATTTTATCCTGTTGGCCATGTGAAAATGAAAGAATTGAGGCTAAAAGAACATTTTTGATAAAATTTAAATCCATTTTGTTCCCATTCTTTAGTTCTGTGAGCACCTGATTATTCTTGAAGTATTCCACTTAGGTCAGTTGAATGTCACTGTGTTTCTGTAGTAAACCCCTCAAAGGGACTTTCAAATGTGATGTGGTCACTAAAGAAATGGTTTTGTAAATTTTGGTTGAAAAATGTAAAAATTGCTCATAAACTTTGAACCCTTTTTTTTTTTTTTTCAAAATTGTGCTGATGTGAAGTAGACATGTGGGAAATATTATTTAATAACTATTTTGTGTCACATAACTCTGGTTTAGCAGAAAAAAAATTCAAATTTGAAAATTGCAAATTTTCAAACTTTTTGCCATATTTTTGATTTTTCACAAATAAACGCAAAAATTATCGACCTAAATTTAATACCAGCATGAAGCCCAATATGTCACGAAAAACACAATCTCAGAATCACTAGGATCTGTTTGAAGCGTTCCAGAGTTATTACCTCATAAAGGGACACTGGTCAGAATTGCAAAAAATGCCAAGGTCTTTAGGGTCAAAATAGGCTGGGTCCCGAAGGGGTTAAAATGACAAGACTGCAGCCACAGAGTGACACATAGCGTGAGTGCAGTTTGTGAATTTACACCGGACAAACCCTTTAAGGCAGGGGTGTGCAAACTCGGCTGGGTCAATGGGCCACACATAGAAAAAAATTGATATCGGCGGGCCGCATTCCTTGTAGGACTAAGTGCAGGAGGGGGCCAAAACGGAAGTGTAGGACTAAGTGACATTTTTAGTAATTCCAGAATTTTTCGCTCAATGTAGTAATGTCCAAATCCTGATCCCCTTCTTGTAGGAATGTCCAAACCCTGATCTCATTCTTTTAGTAATGTCCCGATCCTGGTCCCCTTCTTGTTGTAATATCCTCATCCCCTTCTTGCAGTAATATCCCCATCCTGGTCCCCTTCTTGTAGTAATGTCCCCATCCTGGTCCCCTTCTTGTAGTAATGTCCCCATCCTGTTCCCCTTCTTGTAGTAATGTCCTCATCCTCATCTTCTTCTTGTAGTAATGTCCCAGATCCTGGTCCCCTTCTTGTAGTAATGTCCCAGATCCTGGTCCCCTCTTGTAGTAGTAATGCCCCCCATCCTGATCGCCTTCTTGTAGTAATGTCCCCATCCTGAACCTCATCTTGTAGTAATGTTGCCATCTTGGTCCTCATCTTGTAGTTATGTCCCCACCCTGGTCCCCTTTTTGTAGTAATGCCCCATCCTGCTCCCTTTCTTGTAGTAATGTCCCCCATCCTGATCCCCCTTCTTGTAGTAATGTCCCCCATCCTGATCCCCCTTCTTGTAGTAATGTCCCCATCCTGATCCCCCTTCTTGTAGTAATGTCCCCCATCCTGATCGCCTTCTTGTAGTAATGTCCCCATACTGGTCCCGATCTTATATTAATGTCTACCATTCTGGTCCTCATCTTTTTAATGTTCTCATCCTGGTCCTCTCCTTGTAGTAAGGTCCCCATCGTGGTCGCCTTCTTGTAGTAATGTCCCCATCCTGAACCTCATCTTGTAGTAATGTTGCCATCTTGGTCCTCATCTTGTAGTTATGTCCCCACCCTGGTCCCCTTTTGTAGTAATGCCCCATCCTGCTCCCTTTCTTGTAGTAATGTCCCCATCATGGTCCCCATCTTGTAGTAATGTCCCCACCCTGATGCCATTTTGTAGTGATGTCCCAACCTGGTGTCCTTTATTTTTGCGTGCGCGCACACACACACACTACTCTCATAACACACACATACACAGACATACACACTGTTATACACACACATACACACACTTTCATACACACACACACACTCTCTCATACACACTCACATACATATTCTCTCATATACAGTGCCTACAAGTAGTATTCAACCCCCTGCAGATTTAGCTGGTTGACACATGCGGAATTAACTTGGCATTGTGACATTTGGACTGTAGATCAGCCTGGAAGTGGGAAATGCACTGCAACAAAAATTTTTTTTTTTTTTTTTTTAAAGAGTTAAAAGTTAATTCAGAGGGTCATTTATTATTCAACCCCTCAAACCACCAGAATTCTGTTTGGTCCCCCTAAAGTATTAAGAAGTAGTTCAGGCACAAAGAACAATGAGCTTCACATGTGTGGATTGATTATCACTTTTGCCAGCCTTTTCTGACTATTTAAGACCCTCCCCAAACTTGTGAACAGCACTCATACTTGGTCAACATGGGAAAGACAAAGGCGCATTCCAAGGCATCAGAGACAAGATCGTGGACGGTCACAAGGCTGGCAAGGGGTACAAAACCCTTTCCAAGGGGTTGGGCCTACCTGTCTCCACTGTTGGGAGCATCATCCGGAAGTGGAACACTTATGGAACTACTGTTAGCCTTCCACGGCCTGGACAGCCTTTGAAAGTTTCCTCCCATGCCGAGGCCAGGTTTGTCCGAAGAGTCAAGGCTAACCCAAGGACAACAAGGAAGGAGCTCCGGGAAGATCTCATGGCAGTGGGGACATTGGTTTCAGTCAATACCATAAGTTACGTACTCCACCGCAATGGTCTCCGTTCCAGACGAGCCCGTAAGGTACCTTTACTTTCAAAGCGTCATGTCAAAGCTCGTCTACAGTTTGCTCATGATCACTTGGAGGACTCTGAGACAGACTGGTTCAAGGTTCTATGGTCTGATGAGACCAAGATCGAGATCTTTGGTGCCAACCACACACGTGACGTTTGGAGACTGGATGGCACTGCATACGATCCCAAGAATACCATCCCTACAGTCAAGCATGGTGGTGGCAGCATCATGCTGTGGGGCTGTTTCTCATACAAGGGGCCTGGCCATCTGGTCCGCATCCATGGGAAGATGGATAGCACGGCCTACCTGGAGATTTTGGCCAAGAACCTCCGCTCCTCCAGGATCTTAAGATGGGTCGTTATTTCATCTTCCAACAAGACAACGACCCAAAGCACACAGCCAAGAAAACCAAGGCCTGGTTCAAGAGGGAAAAAAATCAAGGTGTTGGAGTGGCCTAGTCAGTCTCCTGACCTTAACCCAATTGAAAACTTGTGGAAGGAGCTCAAGATTAAAGTCCACATGAGACACCCAAAGAACCTAGATAACTTGGAGAAGATCTGCATGGAGGAGTGGGCCAAGATAACTCCAGAGACATGTGCCGGCCTGATCAGGTCTTATAAAAGACGATTATTAGCTGTAATTGCAAACAAGGGTTATTCCACAAAATATTAAACCTAGGGGTTGAATAATAATTGACCCACACTTTTGTTTGAAATTTATTAAAATTCAACTGAGCAACATAACTTTTTGGTTTGTAAGATTTATGCTTCTGTTAATAAATCCTACTCTCGTTTGCAGTTTGAAGGCTCTAACTTATTTGCATCTTATCAAACCACCTAAATCTGCAGGGGGTTGAATACTACTTGTAGGCACTGTACACATACACACTCTCTCATATATACACTTTCATACACACACAATCTCATACACACACACACACAATCTCATACACACACACACAATCTCTCATAAAAACACACACAGTCACACTCTCTCACACACACACCACACACACACACACACACACACATACACAGTCACACTCTCATACGCACACACACACAGTCACACTCTTTCTGTCTCACACACACCTTAATGATGCCGGGATCCAGTGTGCAGGGGGGTGTTGCGGTGCAGGGGAACACGGCTTTATTATGACTTTCTGCGCCCACTGCAACAAGCTCCTTCACTCAGTTACATCAATGGAAGCCAGCGGGCCAATCAGAAACCCCAGGTGATGTCATACGTCGACGTCACTTGCGGGTCTCTGATCTGATTGTCCCGCTGGTTTCCATTGATGTAACTGAGTGAAGGAGCTTGTCGGAGTGGGCGCAGGAAGTCATAATAAAGCCGCGGTCCCCTCCCCCTGCACACTGGAGCACGGCATCCTTACGTTGTCTACGGTGCCGTGGGCCGCACTGCGAAGCCCCAGAGGCTGCGTGTTTGAGACCCCTACTTTAAGGTATAATCCACGGGCAAAATTCTGATGGCAGCCATATTGGTTACCAAAGCTTTCCCAGATAGAGATTAAGTAGAACAACTGAATTGGGCGCATTGTATATACTGGAGAGACTTTGGGTGGAGGGGTACAATTAGGGACACATTGGTGTTCACATCCAGTAGCTTCCCCACAGTCTGAGAACAAGACAACAGAGCAGCAGGTCTCAGTATACAGTCCCTGGACTGGAAGAGGTGGTGGGAGAGGGCAGACTGATGTTGCATAGCAGAGCGATGGGGCAGAACAGTGGAAAATCAGAGCAGAGTGCTGGGGCAAAGCAAGAGCAGAGAGACAGGGCAGTAGCAAATCGATGGGGCAGAACAGTGGCAGAGTAGAGTGACAAGGCAGAGAACTGGTATGGCAGAGCAGAGTGACGGGGCAGAGCAGTGGCAGGGCGGTTGGGCAGGACAGTGGCAGAGCAGAGTGGTGGGGAAGAGCAGTGGCAGGACAGAGTGACGGGGCAGGCAAGCGGTGGGCAGAGCGCAGTGGCAGACAGAGTGATGGGTCAGAGCACAATGACTGGGCAGAGTGACAGGGCAGAGCAGAGCTCCATTCCAGTGTCACAGCCACCATCAAGGTGATCATCATGGCACAGGCCAGAGATCACACCATACCAAACGTACAGAACCCAGGAGCCCTATCCTGTCTGCAGAATACAGGGATGGAGAGGGATTAGATGATGAAGATGAGAGATGGAGCAGGACATCACACCAGGGCTCCAGTGAAACCCTCCCCCAGGGACATGTAGTCCCCCGTCCTGAGCCTCCTGCACTCCCCTTCACAGAGGCCCAGCAGCAGGCAGCGTTAGTGCAGAGCTCTGGACTTGCTCTCTGTACAGCTGCAGGACGATGTAATCATGGAGGAGGCAGGAAGACACTGACTGGAGGAGGACACAGCTTCCGGCGCGGAGCTCAGCCATACTCCTAGAGGGCGCTGTAACCACAGCAGCGTTAACTCTTCCATCTCCGAGCCCCGCACTCCCTGTGCTGCAGACAGTGCACATAACACAGGAGAATGCGGCTCCTCATACCTGGGCACACAATCCCCGCCTCCACCTCATGTTCTCCCATCTTCCTCCTCCTTCCCGCTCTCCTGTATTACACATCAGCTGCGGTCTAGAACAGTAATGGCTGCCGGGCTCCTCACGTCCTCCCAGCATCCTCTGCGGTGTGGAGGAACTCATTTGCATACCATTTGTGAGACAATGTCTATTAATTACCTCATTTAGGGTTGGTATTTTTTCAGCACCTCACCACTACAGGACACAATATGGAGAAGCTTTCAGAACCTTAAATAAGAATCAACTCTCCACAAGTTACAATGAATCAGTGTACAGGGCTGTCCTCGCACAGCTGATGTTTGTGTATTGGCAGCTGAGGCTGGATGAGTGCAGCTCACCCCCAGTTACCAGTCCCTGTTAGCACATCACCACTGCATAACATGGGTCAAGCATGGATCCCCTGCGCAAGGATCGGGTGAAGAACACACATAGCCCATGGTGTGATGTGCAGCAGGATTTTTTTTTAACCCCATAATGACCAATGACGACTTTAGCCGTCATGAAAAGATGATGGCTAAACTCGTCATGAACTGTCACTGCTTGTAAACAAACAGTGACAGCTCAAATCTAACAGCTGTCAGTGACAGCTGAGGGTCAGGGACAGAGGTGTGGGGACTAGTGATGGGCAGTTCGGCTCTTTCGGCTCAAAAAACGGCTCTTTTTTTACAAGAATCCTCTGCTACAA
>JARQOC010001967.1:0-31885 GCA_033576535.1 Allobates femoralis | reverse complement strand
ACCGTGCTGGGCTCCTTGACTGGCAATATGACATAACAGTGAAAAAACACTCATTGGATTAGAATGGCCAAAAAGCACATCCTATAAATACCACCACACTACCACCATCACTTTATGACCACCGAAAAGCAAAGTCACTTCTATTTTCTGTTACACCGAGTTGGGAATACAAAATGGAATAAATACAAGCATTTTATTTAGGCATATTTAATGCAGCAATCCCCAACCTTACCTTGAGAAACACATTCAGCTCAGAGATGGTTGTGAGCCACATCCATGATCTCCCTGAACAGAAGTGACCTTCAGAGCCCATCATCATCGGTATGATGACAGCCAAAGCTTCCCCTTAGAAAGTGCACAGACTTTCGCACATAGTATTATTCATCCACTTTACACTATAACAATTATACCCTCTACAGTATGGCATAAAGCCTCAATCCACTCTAACTAAATGCATTATCTTATCTCCATTTTAAAATATTAATTTCTCTCCACTTTCTCTGCAAGTATATGTTCATCTATATTAGGGATCGGGAAACTAGTAGAGTTTAGCCAGCAAAACGCAGCCGCCTTCCCTTCAAATCCCCACTTGCACTGTGAGCAAGGGCACAAAGCATTCACTACTGAACGCAGTTTGCGCATGCATTGAAGGATTACATCCTCACGCTGGCCAGTACAAACATGAGGGAGTAATTTGTAGACGGAATTATAGAACGATGCACTCCCATCTCTCAAATGAATGATGGAGAGTAGCGGCAGCCCTAGTGCCCCCAGTTATCTCTATGCCCCAGCCTCAGCCTCCCCAGTCATGTATATGCACCCAGCATATCATGTGCTGTATATGCCGCAGCCCCTCCTGTGATGTTTATACTGCAGCCCCATGTTTCAAGTGATGTATATACAGCAGTCCCAGCATCTCCTATGGGATGTATATACAGAAGTCCCCAAATCTCTTATATGATATATATAGAGCAGTTCCAGCATCTCCTGTGTGATGTATATACAGGAGTCTGTCTCCTATGTTGTATATACAGCAGTCCCAGCATTTTCTGTGATGTTTATACAGCAGTCCCTGTGTCTCTTATGCGATGTATATAGAGCAGTATATAGCGCAGTCCCAGCGTCTTCTATGTGATGTATATACAGCAGTCCCCATGTCTCTTATTTGATCTATATAGAGAAGCCCCACTGTCTCCTGGATGATTTATATATAGCAATCCCAGCATTTATGTGATGTACTGTATATATAGGAGTCTGTCTCCTATGATGTATATAGGGCAGTCCCTCCGTCTCCTGTAATGTATATACAGCAGTCCCGGCATCTCTTTTGGGATATCGAGCAGTATATAGAGCAGTTCCACTATATACTGGAGTCTGTCTCCTATGAGGTATATATGGCAGTCCCAGCATCTCTTTTGTTATGTATATCGAGCAGTATATAGAGCACTGTCTCCTCTGTGATTTATTTATAACAATCCCGGCATCTCCTATGTGATGTATATACAGGAGTCTGTCTCCTATGATATATACAAAGTAGTCCCAACGTCTCCTGTAATGTATATACAGTCCCAGCATCTCCTAAGTGATGAATATGCTTTACAAAACTTATCACAAAGTGCTGACAGCACTCCACGCCGACACCAACCTGGAAAAGCAGTAGTTAAACAAAAAGCTCAGTATCACGTAATATCACAATTGCACCAGAGAGAAACAGCTCCAGCCACCACATTAAGGGGAAGTTAATAAATTGTTTGACCAAATTATAGAGGGTCATTTTCAAGTTGATAATTTAGCGTGGCTCCAGAATTACGGCAGAAATATCAAAATGGCCCTTAGTAGAAAAATGGTTCCACACCCCTGATCTAGATCTTCTCTTTTGTGTGGGGCTACTCATAGTGGTCACCATCTTGAGACCTCCTCTTCATAGCTGGTTACTTCATCAGGTGCTAATACATCAGGCTGGTAGACAGTCGTGAGCCACACGAGCTCAAGTGGATATTTGGGCTTGATACTCTGAACCCAAAGAGGTTAAATTTGGAATATAATCAGCATGGTTGTCTGCTTAAATAGACCAGCTATATTGTTTGACCCTATATCTGTGTTGATCTTTCTGAATTTTTGTATTGTTTTTAACTCTTTTCTTTTAACCTACCCCAGATAGATCTTCGCAAGATTATGTTGGATTATTGGTGCGTATGTTTGGAAATACAACACACTTTTTCTGTCCCCCCAACTTCCCCCATCTGTCCACGTATGATATAAGACTGATGTGACTACTTACGAGGTAACATCTGGCCCTATGGGATAATTTGTAAAATGAGATAGTTGAGTTTGGAAATGTTGAGTTAGTCCCATGTGAATGTATTGTAAGGGGAGATTAACATGTAAGAGTGAGAGCATTTTGGAGTAGCCCACATTATTTAATGGTAATCTATAGTTCTCCTGTGATTATAGCTAAGGGGGATCTGTTCCAAGGGATTTTTTCCATAAAGGATTTTTTCCTAAGAAAAAGGTTAATGGTGGGATTATTCAGAATGTTCACACTTTTTGATATAATATGTAATTTTGAGAGAGATCCGATAAGGGTGGATACCTGATGGTTTACAGGTTGAATATGTATATCGTATATCCCCCCAAAAAACTTATATTTATGGGATTACACAGAATAACTTAATTTGATGCTTTAAATAATCATATACAAATGTATTAGGTATACCTCTGCTTATACATGGTGCAGGTAAGGAGTATTTAGATTTTGCTTTGAGAATAGGGATTTGCGTAAGTAGTATCATAAGGATATGTTCCACTACTCCAATAGCGTAAATAGAATGTGATGTGCCGTGGCGTGTGACTGCATTGAAGATTAACTCGCTGACACTGCGGTCCTGTGATTACGCGGTCCAATAATGTTAAGACGCCAGCGCATGCGCACTGTGTATTGTCTTGTAACCAATGATAGATGAACGTCCACGCCTGGGCAGTGGATGACGGCATCCAAATGGATGCCGCATGTGAAGGGATGGTCCTGGAGAGTGACACATTATGATGATTGCCATGACTACAGACGATGCTCTATTCCGATTGGTCAAGACATTTGTATTACTCTATGGATGCTATATGAATGCTGTGGACCCGATCTTATACTACGGAGAGCCACATGGGGGGATTGATCTGTAATGATTGGGATGGGGTAATGTGCTTATCCATATAATATTCCTTGGGGATATTTTAAACATTTGTATATGGGATATATAATGTTTATTATGTTTTGGTACCTGTGATTGGTTATGGATAATTAAGGGGTTGGGTTTACACTATATAAACGTGATTCTGTAAACTGTGTATTGTGTTTGAGAAAGATCTTGACAGATCAAAACGTCACATGGATGGCAGAATAAAGATGATTTAATATAACAACTTGTGAGGCATTGTCCTTTTTTCATTTGATAGTCGTGAGCCACACATCTTGGGTTTGCGAGCCATATGTGTCTCCCAGGACACAAGTTGGAGACATCCGCTTTAACAATAATATTCTATGTATGTTTTTACTTTATCTCACTTCTGCAAATAATGTATAGCGATCTATATAAGATACATGTCAAAATAAAGATCTAAATGTTGGCCATTTATCATCTTAATATTTTTTGGAAATGGTTTCTTATTTACACTTACACTTTATCACTAGAAGGAAAAGACTATATGAACAAGTGTTCTATAATTTCTTCAAATTTCTGTTTGTTTTGGTGAATGGTTAAACTTATAAAAAAGAACATTCAATTATTAGATTTTTTACAACACCACAATAGCACAATGTCTTTCGGAGTCTGCCTTTCAATTGATGTTCCTATCTAGTGCATGAATTGACCACACCAACTAGTGCCTGCTTAATAGGATTATACGGTGCCACATAACACTTTCACATAGTTGACTAAATACAGTGTTGGCCAAAAGTATTGAAACCCCTGCAATTCTGTCAGATAATACTCAATTTCTTCCTGAAAATGATTGCAATCACAAATTCTTTGGTATTATTATCTTCATTTAATTTGTCTTCAATGAAAAAACACACAAAAGAGAATGAAGCAAAAAGCAAAACATTGATCATTTCACACAAAACTCCAAAAATGGGCCGGACAAAAGTATTGGCACCCTCAGCCTAATACTTGGTTGCACAACCTTTAGCCAAAATAACTGCGATCAACCGCTTCCGGTAACCATCAATGAGTTTCTTACAATGCTCTGCTGGAATTTTAAGCCATTCTTCTTTGGCAAACTGCTCCAGGTCCCTGATATTTGAAGGGTGCCATCTCCTAACTGCCATTTTTAGATCTCTCCATAGGTGTTCTATGGGATTCAGGTCTGGACTCATTGCTGGCCACCTTAGAAGTCTCCAGTGCTTTCTCTCAAACCATTTTCTAGTGCTTTTTGAATTTGTTTTGGGTCATTGTCCTGCTGGAAGACCCATGACCTCTGAGGGAGACCCAGCTTTCTCACACTGGGCACTACATTATGCTGCAAAATTTGTAAGTAGTCTTCAGACTTCATAATGCCATGCACACGGTCAAGCAGTCCAGTGCCAGAGGCAGCAAAGCAACCCCAAAACATCAGGGAACCTCCGCCATGTTTGACTGTAGGGACCGTGTTCTTTTCTTTCACTGCCTCTTTTTTCTACAGTAAACTCTATGTTGATGCCTTTGCCCAAAAAGAGAGAACATTCTTCCAAAACGTTTTAGGCTTTCTCAGGTAAGTTTAGGCAAACTCCAGCCTGGCTTTTTTATGTCTCGGGGTAAGAAGTGGGGTCTTCCTGTGTATCCTACCATACAGTCCCTTTTCATTCAGACGCCGACGGATAGTACGGGTTGACACTGTTGTACCTCGGACTGCAGGGCAGCTTGAACTTGTTTAGATGTTAGTCGAGGTTCTTTATCCACCATCCGCACAATCTTGCGTTGAAATCTCTCGTAATTTTTATTTTCCGTCCACATCTAGGGAGATTAGCCACAGTGCCATGGGCTTTAAACTTCTTGATGACACTGCGCACGGTAGACATAGGAACATTCAGGTCTTTGGAGATGGACTTGTAGCCTTGAGATTACTCATGCTTCCTCACAATTTGGTTTCTCAAGTCCTCAGACAGTTCTTTGGTCTTCTTACTTTTTTCCATGCTCAATGTGGTACACACAAGGACACAGGCAGAGGTTGAGTCAACTTTAATCCATGTCAACTGGCTGCAAGTGTGATTTAGTTATTGCCAACACCTGTTAGGTGCCACAGGTAAGTTGCAGGTGCTGTTAATTACACAAATTAGAGAAGCATCACATGATTTTTCTAACAGTGCCAATACTTTTGTCCACCCCCTTTTTTTATGTTTGATTTGGAATTAGATCCAATTTGGCTTTAGGACAATTCTTTTTGTGTTTTTTTCATTGAAGACAAATTAAATGAAGATAATAATACCAAAGAATTTGTGATTGCAATCATTTTGAGGAAGAAACTGAGTATTATCTGACAGAATTGCAGGGGTGTCAATACTTTTGGCTAACACTGTACCAATGATGCATGTAAAGTGCAAGTATGATGTACAGCACACTGTCTAAGTAGCATTGCCACATAATATCACAATAAATACTGCCATACAATAATCCCAAATACGAGCTCTATATAAAGAAATCTAACTGTGCTATTCAATATCTAAATAATACAGTTTATATTAAAGGAGCTTTCGCAACATCTTTAATGGGTCATATTGCGATATACCATATATACTCGAGTATAAGCCGACCCAAGTATAAGCTGAGGCCCCTAATTTTACCCTCCAAAACTAGGGAAACTTATTGACTCGAGTATAAGCCTAGGGGGGAATGAAGCAGACCTCATCACGGTATACAGCCCCTCTCATCATGATAAATGGCCCCCCATTACTGGTATATAATCCCCATCACTCGTATATAGGACCTCCATCACTGGTATATAAGACCTCCATCACTGGTATACAGTTCCCCCCCCCCCCATCAGAGATTACAACCCCTGTGGCGCCCCTGCGTCCAGGGTGGCCACAGGCAGAAACTGCAGCCAGGCAGGAGGGTAGACAGTTTGTTTAACACCTCACAACACGTATCCACTGACATGGGGACCTAACCCGGCGCCTGGGACTCTAGGCAAGGGGTAGTAGGGCTAGATATGAGTGGATGAGCGTAGTCATGGTAACGGATGAGTATGTAAGGGAGCAACAGGAAGCAGTTAGCGAGTTGGCCAGTGGGTGCTGAGAGGAACAGATGAAGACCAAGGAGTAGGCCAGAGTGAGCTGAGCAGCCAAGACTGGACCAGTACCGTAAGGTCCAGGGAAGATGTGAGGGCCAGCAGTTAACTGTCAGAGGAGTCTCCCTGAATATATTGGGAAGTTACACGGAAAGGAAAGGACCCGGTGATCCCTTGAGATACAGGGATACCTGAGGTTAGGCTGAAACCAGAGTGTCAGCTCTGAGGGGGGCTGAAGATATACCCAGCGCTCCAGACAAACTGACGGGGACACAGACTCCAGATCTGTATTCCCACCAGAGGATTGGGGGCACAGCAGCAACAGAGAGGACCCGGCTTACCGCCCAGAGATTTAGGGGGAAGCTATTATTAGGGACCGAGGTGCCGCTCCACAATTCACCTAAAACAGGAAAGTGGAGAATAAGCATGAAAGGACACCTAGAAGGACTGAGGAGTCTAGGAGAGATAATCTGGCTGCAGTGGGTTCAAGTGTACCGGAGTCAACTGAGTGAAACTGTAAAGATCTGTATTGTACCATGCCCTGTTTGACAGAAGGATAAGAACAGTAAACCCGGGTGAACCCTGCTACGGTGTCTCTGTCTGATTTCAGGTATGAAGAACTGTGAGTCCTCCATTTGACCCTGACAGGAGCCATCTCCACATCATCCCCTTTCCCTGCAACAGCTATAACAACCATCATTGACTTTTACTATCACTGCCTCGGGGAACCAGCTCTACCTGCGGAGAGTCATTCCATCTAATGCTGCTAAAACATCATTCCCGGAGGTTCTGCAGCAGCGGTGGTCCCATTACTGACCACAACCCTTGGGTGGCGTCACGACAAAAACCAAATCCCCTGTAAATACAGCCCATTTACTTGTGTGAACCCGTGACACGGTCCGGACCAGGACCGCCGTGACATCCCCCAGCAGTACCCCGGTTCGGTACCGAGTACCCCGTCCCAGTGGGCTCCACACCCCCATCAGTGGAATACAGCCCCCATCAGTGGTATATACAGGCTCCCCCTCGGTGGTATATACAGGCCCCCCCCCGTGGTATATACAGGCCCCCCATCAGTGATGTATACAGGCCCCCCATCAGTGGTATATACAGGCCCCCTCAGTGGTATATACAGGCCCCCCTCAGTGGTATATACAGGCCCCCCCCCTCAGTGGTAGATACAGGCCCCCCATCAGTCGTATATACAGGCCCCCCATCAGTGGTGCATACAGGCCCCCCATCAGAGATTACAGCTCCCATCAGTGGTATATACAGGCCCCCCATCAGTGGTATATACAGGCCCCCCATCAGTGGTATATACAGGCCCCCATTAGTGGTATATACAGGCCCCCTCAGTGGTATATACAGGCTCCCCCAGTGGTATATACAGGCCCCCTCAATGGTATATACAGGAACCCCCCAGTGGTATATACAGGCCCCGTCTTGCTGCCGCACACCTGTAAAAGAATAGCTCATTCATACTTATCCCCCCTCGCTCTGTCACCGCGCATCCTCCAGTCTTCTTCCTGCTTGTACCCGGCGTCATGTGACCGGCGCAGAAGCAATGACGTCATTGCTGCTGCAACCGCCGGGTACAAGCAGGAAGAAGACCGGTGGACGCACGGTAAAAGAGCGAGGGGGATAAGTATGAATGAGCTATTCTTTTACAGGTGTGCGGCAGCAAGGGAGGCCTCTATATACCACTGGGGGGGAGCGCTGACAGTGCAATGTGATATGCACCGCTCTCCCTGCCGCTGATGGACAGGGGGATGCAGTGCACATTGCATTGCATTAATGAGCGGGGGCACATGACCGCCCGCTCCTATTGCAGCCTCCCCCGCCTCCTCCAGCCCCCGGACACCGCTCCCCCACACTGAGCCGTCACTGACTAGAGTATAATCCCGAGGGAGCACTTTTCAGCACAATTTTTGTGCTGAAAAACTCGGCTTATACTCGAGTACATACGGTAATAATAATTTTATTTATATAGCGCCAACATATTACGCAGCACTTTACAATTCGGAGGGGACATGTACAGACAATATGAGACAATACAGAGTAACAAAAATTCAAAAACCATGAGGAGTGAGGTCCCTGCTCGCAAGAGCTTACAATCTAGAGGAAATAGGGGAGGCACAAAAGGTAACAGTAACAAATGGTGCCATACATAGTCCAGCCATCGATATAATAATTAGGGGATTCACGTAACGCTTATATGCTTTTAAAGACAAGCAACTTTACAATTAATTTATTAAAAATCAGCTCCATTAGCAACAACAGAGTGAATTTTAATTCTATAAATCACTGCTCATTGCCTATGTTATTGGCCACCCCTACAGCCTAGCATTAGTGGTTAATGGTTAGTCTCCTAAACAAGAAACTCATGCTTGCAAGCTCTTTCTTAAAAAAATATTCTGAAGCTGCTCATATCTCTGGATCTCCCCAAGGATCACAAAGACAGAAAATGAATACGATCCGTGATGCTGTATAAAAGTGAAAATGGACCGAATTCTTGATTTAAGTGGTGTTTATTTCAACGCGTTTCAAGGCTGTCCCAACCTCTTCTTCAGGAATACACCAAAAGGTATTTGGCGTATTCCTGAAGAAGAGGCCGGGACAGCCTTGAAACGCATTGAAATAAACACCACTTCAACCAAGAATTCGGTCCATTTTCACTTTTATACAGCAGGGCGGATCGTATTCATTTTCTGTCTTTGTGATCCTTGGCGTTTACTTGACCATCTGTTGAGGGGGAAGTGATGGCATAATTATTATGAATCACTGAACTCCATATTGGATTTAATGATCTGAATATTTCAACCATGTACAGCATTGTTCTTCTGTGTGAGGTCTTTTTGGTTTTAGGTAAAGGTTGCATACATATTAAATGGTTTCTGGCCCTGCAGCCTCCTAATTAGAATGCAGAAGCTGTTTGCTAATTCCATGTCATTTACATATGTATACAACCTTTGTGGGTTTGGAGGACTCAGGCAGACATTCCGTCTCCGACCTATGGAGATGTATATTGCTAAGACAATACTGGTGATGTTTGACTGATAAACCATTTTAAGACAATCCTTTAACCAATCAAAGAGTGTTAAAACTTATTTGACACAAGACATTCTTCCCTGATACAAGGACGCCATCCGCAGGCAGGGGATTATTACTGCATATTACAGGAGGTGATTGGACATATTTGCCTTGTAATAATACCTGAGAAGGGCGGAGTTGTGGGTTGTATGTGGGTGGGGATGTGAAATATAAAAGGAGGTGAAATCAAGACCCTCTCTCTCTTTCTACCTGGACGCACCATGGAAGGACATCCTCATCTGGTCATAAGTATCATCCTATAACTCTATCACTCTCTCTATATCACTTTCTCTCTATTTATATATCTCTCTCTCTCCCTCTGTATATTTCTCTCTATTTCTCTCTCTATTAGGGATAGATAGATCACTAATATAGTGTGCATGTATATTTTGGCAACGTGGGTATTAGTAACTCTGGGGGTTTTACATCATTGTAACAGTAATTGATTGTGTCTTAGTTATCGTGCTATCTAGAAATATATATATTATTGTTGTAGACTTTTTGGGGTGTGTTTAATAAATATTCATTTATTAGAACAGACTTGTTTTCATTAAGTAGTCGGTATATACATATATATATAGTTAATCAGCATAGGAACAGAAAGTGGTAAGGAAGGGAAGATTCTGGATATCGGTGATCGTAGTCACAACCGACAACAATAACCGATAAACAGGACCAGCCCTACAACAAATTGGCGAGCCTAGGCCCACTGTTTGAGGTTGTTCTAGTGTCTTTTGTACTGAAAACCTGTGGTCATCATCTGGAGCGGATCAGGCCAGAGGAACGTGGACACAGATAACAGGAGGCACGGTGAAGTGATCCGTTATTCTGTGCGTTCAGTGCCCTGATAGCTCAGACGGTGACACAGTTTTCAGTCTTAGTAAGACACAGGACACAGTCCTCATCAGAGAACCTTTTTCTGATTTTAACGATTTTTCTGATTCCTTTACACGATTCACACGTCTATCGGGAGATCATCACGTCACTTCGTTCAAAACCATCAACGTTTGGTTCATCTGAGGAGTCCAGCTGGTCGGGAAAGAAGGCGTTCCGGAGTAAAGACCTTTTTCCAAGCAGCACAAGAGGGACGAAGGAACAGACGACACCAAGCAACATGGCATCTGAACAGGTGAGTATGAACTTCTCCACCCTTAAGCACCTGTGTAGAAATAGCACATTTAACCCAATACTGCCCACCGCATATAAGTCCACAGAGATGCTCTGGTCAACTTTACTGGACCAGGCATACGCACATGATAGAGTTTGTATTAGTAAAAGTGTTTTCCACAAAACAAAGAAACGCCTCCAAATGCTGGCAAAATTAGTGTATACTTTTGAGGACAGCATTTGCAGGCCGGAGCATGTGGAAACACTTGCTACCACAAGAAAGCAGACAAAGTTTCCACATCGGATAACCTACACTGCCATTGTTGTGTGGAAAGCATAAAACGTATACACACTCTAGAAACTGAGCTAGAAGAAAGGGCCCAGTGTACAGCCGACAGGGGCCGGGAAATCTGTGTGTTAGAATCTAGGATATCAGAGAAAGAAACCTATTATTCTGACATGGATAGAGAGCTCCTCAGTCTGTACACTGAGATAAATCAGTTCAAGAGCAGAGTTGCATCCATGGATGCACTAGTAAGCACACTTAGAGAGGATCTGGCTGCAAAGTCGCAAACGATTGTGAATTTGCAACAGGTCATCTCTAATTTGTCACGGCCTGGTACAAATAGCATGGTGCCTTTGCCCACGAAACAGGTTTGTGTTTGGGGTACTGCACAGGATGGGGAGACCGCGGCAACAGGGTCCACGTCTCCCATGGATCAGAGATCCGGAGCTATAGAGTCCAGGGGACAGGTGGAACGGTCGCTACATTTCACTCAAACACCAAGGGAGTATACACGTAGCGACCGCTTCCAGGGTCAGGACGAGAGTTGGGGATATGGAGGTAGGTGGGAAAGGGATCACACCACTTCCAATCCGCCAAATCGTTCAGTAAGGTCAGATGAATTTTATCCTAACCGTAACAGTATGGAAAGGATAAAATTTCTGTTACGGATCTGCAAGGAGATCCCTAAATATGATCCCAGTCTAGATGCGTTTACTGCATGTGATATCTTTGAAGGTCACTGCAATAAATATTCTGTGGCTCCAGAACTTCGAATGGAGCTATTCAAGTTGTGGTTGCCTACACACCTCAATCAGAGGTATGAGGCAATGGGGAGCACAGAACCCAGTAATGGACAGTTTCATGATAAGGAAGAACGCCTTTCCTTACTAATGACACTGGCAACTGGCCACGGGGACGTGACTCCAGAAATCCTGATGAAATTCAGGCCAACTATACACGATGAACCTTTATCGCTGTGCAGTCGGTTTGAAGCTATGTACAGGAAGGTCACTATGGATCAAGGTATCGGTATTCCACAAGGCATGATCCGCATGTTTGTGGAAAAATTCCCATACCTTGATACTGCAATTAGGTTGAGTGCAGCGAGGGAACCATCGCTCACTGATGCGGCCATGATTATTGAGCAGTGTAGACAAGATCTACTGCACAATAAAAAGTCGGTTAAGGTTAGGGAGCATGTGCCTGTACACGTTAGATCACAAGATGAACGTGTGCGCCATGCTAGAAAGAAATCAGCTGTTCGCCCCTCGGCCCCACCATTTGAGAGGACAGGGAGCATTCAATGCTTTCTATGTTTGCAATTTGGGCACATGAAGAAAAATTGTCCTCAGTGGGTACGGAGCCGAAACAGCCCTGAAAAATCTGGCAATAATAATGGTTTCAAGATGAAACCTAATTATGCCAGAACAGTGGGGGAACAGGCTGATGGGTCTCGGGGATATTTACAAGAGCAGACACCAAAATGTGTTGCCACTGTAAATGCCCCAGTTGATAGTTCAGGGGTTGTGGAATCTACTGATTCCACAACTAGAACTATGGTTGAGGATCTCCAAATTGCAGTATGTACCTCTCAGGTACCTACTGGAAATCTTGTCAACATCGATTGACAATTAGGGATCCCTAAAGAGCTGGCTCCAGTATGTCCTGTCATACTGGATTCTTCAGGGAGGCCCCACATAAAAGCCAGAATTAAAGATCAGGACACACAAATTATGCTTGATACTGGTGCAGAAATCTCCATTACTAATATCAAACATGATTTGCATCCAAACAGCCCTCAGTGTGTGGTGATCGGATTTGATCACCAACAAGGGGGGGTGAAGGCCCACAGAATTGAGGAAGTGATTGTCCAGATTGCCAAACACTTAACCCTCAAGATCCCAATGTGGTATTACCCTGGTTCTGACAACATCATTGGAACTGATGTAATGACCCAAAATGGATGGATCCTGGATTTGGCAAACTGCATTGTGTGGAAGGGACCCAGACAATCCAAGGTGTGTGTCATACAACGCCAGTGTCTGGGACCACCTTTGCCAGCAATGGAGAATTCTGCTGATATGCTCGAACACAAATGGCCAGAGGTCTCTCATAATACAGACCTTGAACCCATTGTGTACGAACATCCTGATCTGTGGGCCCAGGGTAAAAATGACTGTGGCAGATTGATTGGTGTCCAGGTGGACATACAGGGGCCAGACCCACCCCCTCAACGTCAATATCGCTTTCCACCGGAAGCGACACAGTCGATAGTCAACACTGTCCTGGAATTGGAGACCAAGGGTGTGGTCATAGAGGGGAATTCAAAGTGCAACAACCCTCTATGGCCTGTGAAGAAAAAGGACACTGATGCGTGGCGTCTCACCATAGACCTACGTGTCCTTAATAAGTACACTCCGATGTCTGCCCCCGTAGTTGCACAAACTCCTGACATAATGGCGAGGATAAGTGGCAAAAGCCGCATATTCTCGACCATTGATGTCGCCAATGGGTTCTTCTCTATTGAACTCACAGAAAACTGTAGGTACAAATTTGCTTTCACAGTGGGGAACAAACAGTCTGGACTCAAACTGAGTCCTCACAAGGCAAATTTGGCCAGAACAGAGGTGACTTTCCTTGGGGTGCAGGTCTCTTTTGGAGCCAAAGGAATTGTGGCGGCCCGAGTGGTAGCTATGGTCAAGTTACCTCAGCCTGGCACTCTACAGGACTTACGGAAGTTCCTGGGAGTGGCCAACTTCATGAGGGAATTCATTGAGGATTTTGCTGTCAAAGCGAAACCCCTTTATGAACTCCTCAGAGGAGAAGAACCCTCACTCCAGGGCTGGTCAGAAGCACAGGATGAGGCCTTTTCAACTCTGAAAAGAGACCTCTCCTCTGCACCTGTGTTAGCCACCCCCAACCCAGATGGAGAAATGGCCATCCAGGCACATGCTGGGAAGGAGTCTATCTCTGTTGTCCTTCTACAGCAGATAGGACATGACAGTAGACCACTGGGATACTTTTCCCGACTACTCTCGCCGGTCGAACGAGGGTTCGACGAATGTGCCAAACAACTGGCTGCCATACACTATGCCGTTAAAACCAATGAGCATATTGTAGGTTTCAGATCTCTGACTGTACAGACACCACATTCTCCTTTGGTTCTTTTACTCAGAGATACACTCCCTGGAGTCTCCCAACAGAGATTCGGGAAATGGATCCTGGACCTCAGTGGCCGGAATCTGAAAGTGGACCACAAGGCAAAGTATGTTCTGTCCCAGTTGTTAAACATGACAGGGACCGAACATGACTGTGGTCAACCATCACTATCCAGTACACCACAAATATTTAGGACCGACAGACATCCAGAAGACAGGGTCATCTTTGTTGACGGCTCTCGTTTCTGTCTGGACGGCACGTATGTGTCCGGATTTGCAGTGCTGGATGAGACCACAGGCACCCAGAGTCTTGTCTGGCTGCCTGGTCAAATGTCAGCACAACGGGCTGAACTGGAGGCTGTCAAGGAGGCTCTCCTCCTTCAACCTCCAGGGAATCGAACTATATATAGTGACAGTTCATATGTAGTTCGATCTCTCACCCTGCACCTGAACACATGGAAAAAACGAGGGTTTGTGGACAGCCAGAATAAACCTCTGGCCCACGTTACAGTCCTAAAGGAATTGTGGGATTGGGGCATGGCACATCCAGCGGAGGCAGCCATTATAAAAGTCCCAGCACATCAAAGAGGAGAACAGCCTTTGACCATAGGAAATAACAAGGCCGACGAACTGGCCAAGTTTGCAGCAGTGTCTGGTGTCCTTCAGGAACCAGGAACTGAGCAGATCCCTGCATTCCAGATTGCAGTGAGACAAACCAAACTAAAAGAAGGCATTCTGAGTCCTGAAGATGTCACTGGAGCAGAGTATAGTGGGTGGTATATCTTACAGGCTACCTTCACTAGGAATGATAGTCAAGATGGGTTGAGGGTACGGACGTACTTTGATAGACCCGTACTTGTAAAAGGCACCCTTAAGGCATATTGTATGTTGAGGGATTCCCAGATGACCATCACCAGGGAATCCAAATATGCCCAAGGACATGTGTCCACAGATTACCTACGGACTAGTGTATTGATGTTAAAGTTAAACTGCAGTAACTCTGGCCAGGCATTATGGAACGATCAGAGTGGTCCAGTGAAACTGGAGGGCTTATACCGAGCAACAGTTTTAAAGGTACGGACTGATGCCAAGGATCTGAGGTATACTCGAGTAGAGGGGTCGCCATCCATACGGTCTTTCATGATTACGATCATGAGAGAAGTCTGTGTATCGGAGGTGACGGGATACTATTTCATCACCTATGCCCACTGGGAACCGGATACACAGATGGTAAAATTGGATACTAATCCCTGGAGGTGGGACTTAGTATGCAATGGGGTGGACACCCCAATTGTGGATGTATGGATGGATGGCGCCCCTATGACTGAGGAATACCGAAGCAAATACGTGTCTTCTGACTGGAAAGACCCCAGAGGCAGGGACATTAACTTTGACATCAATATAGACGGTCCATTTAAGTGGCCTTTTTGTGAGGCGGTGGACGAAGGGTGCTGGTCATTTACACAGTGGGTCTATCTGTCCAAATCCAAACCAATAGGAAACCTAGCGTTACAGGCAGGAGATAGCGATCAGTGGTACCAGTTCAGTGGTAGAGGACAAGTATGTGTGACCGTGGTAAGGGTCCCATATGAGGCTGAAGGTCTCCAACCAGTCAAACCGCACCTGGATTCTTGCAATGTTTCTACCCACCAATTGGCAGATCCCATAGCTCCTCAACTGTCATCCCCATGGAAGATCATCACAGGAACTAAATTCGTCCTATATACATGGCGAATTTCTGTAGATGACTTCAGAGTAGATCACTGGGATCATAGATGTGAGGAGTTTGTGAGGAACCAAATTGACATGATGAGAGGATGGGTAGAGGCGGGGCAAGAAGTGAGAAAAGATGATCCCCGACACAGGAAATTCAGGAGTAGGAGAGACTTGATAGAAATGGGAATTAGTGGAGGTGCATTGGGAGTAGGTGCCCTGAACACTATGGATATGGAAGTCCTAAGAGGTAAGCTCGGGGACATTGCGCGGCATGCTGGGGAAGGGTTCAGAACTCAGCTTGATGTAAACCATGTCTTAGAGGGTTTGCAACATTCGCACATTGATGCCACTACCTCTCTATCTTCAGCTCTACGAGAGAAGTTTAGAAGGTTAGTTGCAGGTCTTGTAGAAGTGCAAGACAGAGTTCAGTTTGCCCTAGCATGTACGCAGGTCCAGAGTGAACTCTCTGACAACCTAAAGCATATAGTGTCCTCTCTATACAAGGGCCACTTCCCATTCAACCTCAGACAAAGAGTAAGTTCCCTAATCTCCCCGGTTTGCAGCCAACCATACAAACTGGTGGCTGGTTCAATGGCATGGGTGTCATAATCTCACCTGCACGGCATCTTCTTTGGCACCTGTATCTGGTAATATCAAGAAGGGGTACAGTGCCATGAATATAGGAATTGTTGTTAGCAATCAGACGGTGCTTCATCCACAGCTCACCTCAGACATCCTAACCTATGAGCAAGGCCATCCTTATCTGTTCGATACAGAGGGTTGTTGGAGGAAAGAGGATGCTATCCTCTGTCAAGGGAGTCAAGATAGGGTGCTTAGGCACCAGTGTTGGGACTCTGAGGGGTCATGTGAGATGAAGACTAACACAATACCCTCCTCTCGTCTGAAATATTTGGGTCAAGGGTATTGGTGTTGGTACCAAGGGAAAAATGTAACGTATTCTTTATATGGCACTAATTGCACCGAAGAGGCATACTCCTCCCAGGAGCATATTGTACCCTTAGTCCCGTTTTAGGTTTAGATGTCGCAGATCAGCAGGGGAGGACCCCGATAACACCGGAGAAGAGACTCGACATTCGCCCTGACACTCCTGTGAGACTGCAAAAGATTCCTCTTGGTTTTGGTCGTGAGCTCAAGCGTCTCTTGTTAGATTTCAGCAAAGAAGACGACATACTCCGAAATCTTCATGAGGCTGAGAATCAAGCCACTATTCAGCTTGAGCATGACAAGACCAAGATAACGAGGATTACCAATGCCTTAGATACAGACTCTAAGGTGTCCTGGTGGGAAAGTTTATTTGGCTATAGTCCGACAGCTACATCGTTTTTTAATTTCATGATCCACCCTGTGATTGTTCTTCTGGTTCTTGTTCTTGTTATGTACATTGGACTGTGCCTAGTTTACAGGAGAGTAAAGAGACTTGCCCACCAGATACAAGAGAACCAGGCAGAACTTCATGAATTTAACCGCCGAAGAAGGTCCAGGACTTAGCACTAAAAGTCCTGAAACCTTGATATTATATTTGATAAGAGTGTTTAGGACATTACGTCAACTCCGCCCTGAAACCTCATAACATTGTATATTTTGTTTGACTTTTACTTTGATTTATGGTTAAGGGATGGGGGAGGGAAATATGGTATCATTATACACTGTTTAATTTTTACATTGGGATATAGGTTTGTTTGTTTTTTTTGTATGAATGAGGAAAGAGTAATGTCTGTAGGGACAGGCCCCATCATTGTCTAAGGTATTTGCTATTTCAACCCTTGAGTCGGTAAACGTTCATAAGGGATGGATTGAAGGTCGGTTGGACTGCGTTTTTCTCACAGTCAACTTAGGTATGCTGATATCATCCCCTACCCAATAAACTCTGACCTGCCTAGTAGAGATTCAACTATCTATCCATGGAAGAACCACATTAACGATAGATGCTTCAATCAAGCTTGCAGGAGAAGTCTCTGTTGAAAGTCGTGCCTCAGCTAAGAAGAATCACCAGATCCCCTTTATCTAATCCCAAGAAGGAGGTGCTCCAAGAAACCACCTGGTGAGGCCCAGCTACAGAGTCTGATCCCCGGCACCTACACACCAGACTTGAAAAAAAATAAAAAAAAATAAAAAAATCTGGTAGGGAGAGGGGCGAACACAGGAAAACTCTGTGGGCCGATCAAGAGACGAAGGTGCAGCAACTCCAGAGTCTAAGCAGTCAAGCTTGGAAGAAGACTACTTGGGGATAGACGTGTTTCTCGAGATTGGCAATGACAAGATCAGAAGTGTACTGACAAATAGAGAACTTTATTCCTGAACCAAAGAGACCAAGAAGATCCACAAAGATGACTATGGTGTAATCTATGGATGGAGACACTGGATTACGGCGAACGGCAGGGGAGAGGTGATGGCGATGGGTGATGTCTAGATACCTAAGTGCAAAATTTTACTTCATTTCATCCTGAACGGTTATTGGTGATAGGATTGAGTAGGCAAATATATTCCACACTTCACACTCATTTTATTGTCGTATTTTCCGACAAAAGGGGGAATGTTGAGGGGGAAGTGATGGCATAATTATTATGAATCACTGAACTCCATATTGGATTTAATGATCTGAATATTTCAACCATGTACAGCATTGTTCTTCTGTGTGAGGTCTTTTTGGTTTTAGGTAAAGGTTGCATACATATTAAATGGTTTCTGGCCCTGCAGCCTCCTAATTAGAATGCAGAAGCTGTTTGCTAATTCCATGTCATTTACATATGTATACAACCTTTGTGGGTTTGGAGGACTCAGGCAGACATTCCGTCTCCGACCTATGGAGATGTATATTGCTAAGACAATACTGGTGATGTTTGACTGATAAACCATTTTAAGACAATCCTTTAACCAATCAAAGAGTGTTAAAACTTATTTGACACAAGACATTCTTCCCTGATACAAGGACGCCATCCGCAGGCAGGGGATTATTACTGCATATTACAGGAGGTGATTGGACATATTTGCCTTGTAATAATACCTGAGAAGGGCGGAGTTGTGGGTTGTATGTGGGTGGGGATGTGAAATATAAAAGGAGGTGAAATCAAGACCCTCTCTCTCTTTCTACCTGGACGCACCATGGAAGGACATCCTCATCTGGTCATAAGTATCATCCTATAACTCTATCACTCTCTCTATATCACTTTCTCTCTATTTATATATCTCTCTCTCTCCCTCTGTATATTTCTCTCTATTTCTCTCTCTATTAGGGATAGATAGATCACTAATATAGTGTGCATGTATATTTTGGCAACGTGGGTATTAGTAACTCTGGGGGTTTTACATCATTGTAACAGTAATTGATTGTGTCTTAGTTATCGTGCTATCTAGAAATATATATATTATTGTTGTAGACTTTTTGGGGTGTGTTTAATAAATATTCATTTATTAGAACAGACTTGTTTTCATTAAGTAGTCGGTATATACATATATATATAGTTAATCAGCATAGGAACAGAAAGTGGTAAGGAAGGGAAGATTCTGGATATCGGTGATCGTAGTCATAACCGACAACAATAACCGATAAACAGGACCAGCCCTACAACACCATCCACGTGGAATGGTGGATCCAGCAGCACCTGTATAAGTCGATCATACCGGTTGTGGATCAGACAACCGGACAAGGTGAGCAGTATTACACTGAAAGTTGATAGCAATTTAAAGGACATAAGAACCTATTGCACCCTTGTCTGCCCCTATAGGTAACATCTCTGGATCTGTCCAATTTTAGTGCCCCTGCTCTGCTATTCGCATCAGAGAGCACTCAGTTAGAGCCAACAGAACAACCATGTCTCTGGCCCAAACTGTGAAACATTCACGGAAGCACCACCCCCAGCAAGGAGGAGTCCAAGAGGTTGGGGAGTGGTGCATTCCTGAAGACAACACCTTAAAGATTATGCAAGTCTATGGTACCAGGATATATGCGGCAGGGGTTGCTAGTGGTCCCTGTGTGATCACACAGATCACAAATGTGATCCTTTTTAGGTTTTAATAAGAAAAGTATAAAGTTAGGGAAAAAGACCTAATGAATTTCTAAGCTTAACTTATAGCTTGGAGCTGCATCAGGTTTTCATAAAGGAACTAAAAGTGTTAAAAGGGTCCCTCTAGTTTCTCAGAATTTGCTCAGGTGGCCAGATAGGTTAAATCCCTTTAAGCAACGTCTATTGTTACATTTAAATCCAACATCTGTATTTATGCAAGTGTAAATGAGTTATGAAAACTTAAACTTACTGTTTACAGAACAGCTACACTGAAGCTGCCCAAAGTTTGCCATGTTTAGGTAAATACTTTTTTCTATGTCCCTTGCCCTTTCAGTAATATGCTTGACTTAAAAAGCATCAGCCATTCTTGGATTCCTGTCAACCTGACGTCTTCTAGACAGACTGTGTCAGTGACAGCAGCCAGAGCACAGAGGTTTTGGATGTGCTAGCTTGCACAAGTGAGGTCAGAATAGCCATCCATACAGCAATTGCTATATTAAATTAAAACATGTTTAATGACATTTTCTTCATCAACAGAAAGTTGTGCCATTTTATATAGAAGGTTATTTTGGCAACAGTTATTGAGTTCAGCACATTACATGGATAAGCAGCTTCTTCAGCCATCTATTGCTTTCCCTACAGGATAAAAAAGGGGAAAAATACAGTTTGCACTGAAATTGTGACTTTAGACTTGAGGCTTTTCCGTCAATGTGATGGTAAAAAGATACTCAGTCATTTTATTGTGAAAGCCAAGACAACATAAGAGGGAATTTGATCGTATTCTGTTTACCAATCCCTCCTGTGTCAACCATACCCATCTCTGTATGTGAAATAAACACACGACAGCCGTGACTTGGACTGAAAATGCCACAGCACTTTTATTATTATTTTACAGCAACCAGGGGTGCCCACCAAAAGGTCACCCCACAAACATAACTATAAACAGTTAATAGGTCTAGTCTAGAGTCAAACCCCCTTTTTACTTGTTTCCCTGGCAGCACCACAGCCGGCCCTGGAAGAGGGGTATTAACCCCACATAGTTAATACAAGACCTATGCCTGCTAATTGAATTGTTGTACAAGAGCCCAAATAGGTATTAACACCCCGTGGTTAATACCTCTAACCTTAGCAGGACCTACGCCTGCTGCCAACCTCCCTGGCCGTGCTGCAGCCAGCCCAGGGAGAGAGGTATTAAGACCCCATGGTTAATACCCCTAACCTTAGCAGGACCTTTGCCTGCTAATTAAATATCTGTACCAGAAGCCACTATTCCCTACTAGTGGCTCTTTACCAAAAGACATAACCAGTTACCCAGCCTCTGAACCAGACCTATCCACCAGCACAGGCCTGGCTGCATGACACCTTACGCAGTCAGGATCCACCACCAACCTATGGTTCCTCAGTACGTTTTTTAAAAAAATATTATTATTAATGATGCAACGCCCAACGTCTCCCACCACTTACCCATGACGCTACATATGACATGAATTTAAAACCTGTACACTTCCAAACTTGCTAGCCCCGGAACCTGGGCTGCCAACCCAAGCCCTTCAGATACTAACCAACAAGTCATCCTGCAGTTACCGACCGTATAAAGTTGCTCGACTGTTAAATATCACCCCGCAGCTCCTGTACCAGACTGCCTCACAAGTAGAGGTCCACATTGCAGCACCCGCATAAAGTTGCCAACTATTCAGTATTACCAGCGGCACCCCTATAAAGCTGCCCCAACTGTTAATCATCACCACCTGCAAAGTATGCCCCAGTTGTTAAATGTCTCCCAGCAGCACCCATATAGAGCTGCAAGCAATGTTAAAATTACCTGCAGCAACTGTTACGTAAGACCAACCTGCCCATATAAAGTTGCCACCTCTGTTAAATAACATGCAGCAGCCTCCCTTATGAAAAATGACACACTTTTCAGTAGCGCCAGCCGCTCCCGTACAAGGCTGCAACTCCTGTCGTAAGTCTTCTAGCAGCCATGTAAAGTTGCCTACAACAGTCAAGTAGCCCCATAGCAGCCCCAGTATCACGCTGCTATAACCCTCAATTATCAGCTAGCAGCACCTGGCTAATCCTGCAACCCAACCACTGTTAAATAAAACCAAACAGCCTCCGAATGAAGCTGCTCCAACTGTTATCTGTCACCTAACCGCACCTGTGGAATGCTAGAACACTGCAACTATTGTTATGTGGCTGTGTGTGAAACTGCAACCCATACTGTCACCCAGCAGCACCTGAGTGAAGCTGACACAGATATTACCAGTCACCCTGCAGCACCCGAATAAAGCTGCCACTAATAATACCTGCCACCCTCATTAGCTGTCTAAGGCTGCCACCAATGTCAAATAGCTGCGCCCATATTTCGATGCAACAACTATTTTTCCCTCTGGGGCATCTGGATAAGACTGCCGCAACTGGTAAACCTCACCAGCCATCACCCCATATAGTGCTGTCCGAATGTTACCTGTCTCCGGGCAGAAAGCAAATCAAGCAGCACAAACAAGTCTTACATTAACCCACCAGCACCTGTATAATGCCGTGACAAAGGTTAAATGTCGCCCAGCAGCACCAGCATGCACCAGAAGTGTATCCTGTAACCCACCAGCACCCATATAGTTCTACAACCGATGTTAAATGTCGCCCAGCGGCACTGTCTAAGGCTGCACTGAATATTAAAATCACCCAGAAGCCAGCGTCTCAAGATGCAATTAGTGTTAAATGCCGCCCAGCAGCAGCCACCTGAAGCTACTAGGTATTACCGACAGCCCCTGTATAAAGCTGCCACAACTGTTGAATGTCGCCTAGCCGCACCCATATAAAAACTGCCACAACCTTTAGAGATCACACACCTTGCAGTAGCCACTCCAAGCTGCAACAGTTGTATATAATTGTTGAACCCATAAACCCAGCTGTTCAATAAATCTCCGTTCAGGAGGCACTACCTGCCCTCCTGAGCAACCCCCTGGCATCCATATCTCGGCCAGCCTAAGCTTTTATCTTCTTATCTCCCAATCCACCGTGCCAATTACGAGTTTAAAACCAAGTTTTATTCCCACTAACATTTCCCCAAATCATTCTTTTTTTTTTTTTACTTTGATTGTCTGTTTCTCCTCACTGATAGTATTCTGGCCTCACTCAAAACCTCACTATTCCTTGAATTTGATCTACTTTCTCCTGGCTAGGGATCGCACCAGCTCTCCTGTCTGACCCATTTGAACATACATCCGCTCATCGCCACACTCAAAACACTGAACAATGTCCACCGCCAGAGTGATTGACAAAGCAATAGTAATAATTTAAATCGTAGAGTGGTGACCTTTCCCCCCCAGACTTCACCTTATACTCCTGCACATCTCTCCTCTTCAGGTCCATGTTGCCCAATCAAGCCAACCTAACCAACTTGCCCGGCTTACCGAACTGTATTGCACCACCAGACTCTCTCTACCTAATTGCAGAACCCACCAATATCTTAAGATGAATGTTCAGAAATGTCAAAGTAAATGTCTGAAAGCAGTACCCTCTGGCCTCCACCATCCTTTGAATGGATAACCCTGTTAACATCAACCACACCGCCAGCCCATTCTTGCAACATCAAGACGGTAGTCCAATTACCAATCCACAAATAGCCTCTAGAGCATTTGGTAACTATTACTGACTAATGAACTATTGCTCTAAGACCGCCTGTCCAAGCCAACGAAACAGACTCCCGAGGAACTGCCAATAGAATACCACCTGGCTCCACATACTGGCTACCCCTGCAACCTTATTCTCTCTTGCACCCCACCAATTATGCACCGGCTTCCCCTGGACCCGTAGTTAGATGGCACCCAGTGGTATGGACTGCCTATTTCTCTTCAACACTCCTACTAACTGACCTCCCAACTCTGTCTCCTCCTCCTCAGCCTTTTCTAACCCTTTGACTACCCTCGATACCCAATACCTCTAAAAACCTTGCCCTACAAAAGTAATAGACGTCCTCTCACGAAACTGACTTGGAGAATTTTTCAAGTCAGCCGCAGTGAAATTTTCCATTCAACGCTCTCCTGATGAGCCCTGTGATGCATCCATTGAAATCTTGCTGCCCTATCGAACCACCGGAGGCTTCTTACTCCTCAGGGATTTCTAGGTTCAACCCTGGCAGACTGTAGTGGCCCGGCAGACTCCCTGGTGAATGCCTAGGGGCAGTATTATAGCAGCTGAATTTCTAGCAACATTGCAAACACATTCTCGCACACAGGAGCCCAGGGGCTGGCTGGCAATTTTGGTCTGTCAGAATTGTCGGATGACCGAGGTGCTATCAGGCCACCGCAGCTCACTTACCATGTCCGCCGCCGTCTGCTGCTGTATTGCCGCGCCGGCCGCTAAGCAACGCTGGCCGGCCCATTTCTGTGGGGGGCGGCCCTACATGTGGGCTATACCACCAGCCCAGGAGGCACTTGCCCCACCGCCACCTGGGCCAGTCAGCCCCTACAGTAGCTATATTCTTGTACATAGGAGCAGCACGACAGCAGTTATATTCTTGTACATAGGGGCAGCAATATAGTACCCGTAATATTATACAAAGGGCGCAGTAATATAGTAGTTATATTATTATACATAGGGGCGTATTATAGTAGCCATATTCTTATACATAGGCAGTACCACAGTAGATATATTCTTGTACATAGGAATATCAGTATCACAGTTATATCCTGGTACATATGAGTATTCTTGTACGTAAGGGGCAGTATAATAGTAGTTATATTCTTATATGTGGGGGAGGGGCAGCACCACAGTATATTATTTCACATATGGGCAGCAGTTTTATTCCTGTACATAGAGGCAGTATTATAGTACGGTAGTTATATTCTTGTACATAGGAGCAGTATTATTATAGTAGATATATTCTTGTATATAGGAGCAGTATTATAGCAGTTATATTCTTGTATATAGGGGGCAGCACAGCAGTATATTCGGGCACATATGGGAAGTACCGTATATTCCTGTACATAGGGGTAGTATTATAGTAGTATAGTCTTGTATATAAGGGGCAGTATTATAGCCGTATAGTCTTGTATATAGGGGGCAGCACCATAGTATATTCTGACACATATGGGCAATATAGCAGTTATATTCCTGTCCATACAGGCAGGCTGCTGCTCCACAGCCTGTAGCTTGGAGGCTCACCAAGTTCTGCATCCCCAGGCGCTTTCCCAGCCAGCGCCATGCCAGGAACTGCTGCTGCAGGCCCACTTCCGGTCGACCATGTAGTGATGGAGGAGAGGGTCCCACTGGATAGTGCAGGGCCGCTGCTCCACAGTATGCTGCCAGGATGCTCCGATTTATGTCCCTGGACGCTTTTCCGGCCAGAGTGTTGCCGGGACCCGCCGCTTCTGTGATCCGAGGCGCAACCTGGAAGTAGGCCACAGGCTGGGAACGCCCACTTCCAGTCGGCCGTGTCTCAGGTGATATTACCACCCGGAGGCTGGGGACAGGCTCCGGAGGCGACGGGACATCTCCCAACCCCTAGGGGGGGTCCCTCCAAATGGCCAGCAGCTCAACGTTTCCTCCCATAAGAATGGATGCTCCGGCAGCCAGGACCGCTGAGCACGCAGCATGGAGGTGGCTGGCCCAGATGAATACAATGCACACCGGTCCAGCCAGCTGCCTCTGGACTGTCTAACGTTAGACATAATCTTTCAAAAGACGAAACAATGGCACTTGATAGCCTTAAGAAAAACAACCGAATAATAATAAAACCAGCCGATAAAGGCGGTGCCATAGTAGTCCTAGACAAAGAGTATTATCTAAGTGAGATCACCCGACAACTTAATGACCCAGACACTTACACACTTATCCGCCAAGACCCTACTCAACAGATTAAAAAGAAGATTGAGAGTCTCACAAAAAAATACCTTCTGAATGGTACAATAGACAAGAAAATCGCCGAATACCTACACAATCAGAACCCTATTACCCCCGTAATCTACATTTTACCCAAAATTCATAAGAACCTTGAAAAACCACCTGGCCGACCAATAGTGGCCTCAACTGACTCCATCCTCTCACCGCTCTCCATTATACTTGAGAAAATTTTAACACCACTGACACCGCAGGTAAAATCGTATCTTAAAGACACCAACGATTTTCTAAGCCACATACGCCGATTAAACGAGATTCCAAAGGATAGTATCTTAGCCACACTTGACGTCAATAGCCTGTACACCAGCATCAAACACCAAAAGGGCATAGAGGCTATTGACTGGTTTTTAAAAACTCAGAATCAGGTTGACGTACGGATTACGGAATTTTGTCTAGAAACCCTTGAACTTGTCCTCACGAACAATTTCTTTTTGTTCGGTGATAACTTTTTCCTCCAAAAACGGGGGACCGCAATGGGAGCGAACGTTGCACCACCGTACGCCAACATATTTATGTCAAAATTTGAACATGACTATGTCTATCCCGATGACTCATTCAAAAAACATGCGATCATCTGGCTCAGGTTTATTGATGACATCTTTTGCATTTGGACGGGCGACAGGACATCATTAGAAACTTTCTTTACGAGTTTGAATCACAAAGATAGTGATATCACATTCACTTTACACACAGACCAGAATAAAATAAATTTCCTAGACACAGTTGTCATCAAAAATCACATAGGAAAACTAAGTAGTGACATATTTATCAAACCCACAGATAGAAATAGTCTATTACACTGGACCAGTTGTCACCCTAAACATGTGAAAAGATCCCTCCCCTCCTCACAACATCATCGAGTTAATCGTATAGTGAGTGACGAATCAACTCGAAAAAAACGCCACGAAGAAATGAGCAACAAGTTTTTAAAACGAGGCTACCCGGAGGATATTTGTGCCCCAAAAATTTCACATTCTCCTGTACCGAGGGAACCAGTCACTGACAGATTGAAATTCATTAACACCTATCACCCGTTCTCCCCACTAATTAAGAACATCATCTTTCAACACTGGCCCCTACTTGGAACCGCCTTCCCTGACATAGTGGAATTTAAAAAACCGCCACTAATATGCCACAAAAAAGCTAAAAACTTGAAAAATCATCTCGTAAGAGCAGATATTGGTTCTAACACCATAACCTTGAAACAAAAAACCCTTAGTACCGCTAGGAAAGGGACCTTTCCATGTCTAAATTGCGTACAATGCACTAATGTCACGAAAGGTGAAACTTTCACACACCCCTGGTCTGGCAAAAGGTTTAACATCAATGGTTTCTTCACTTGTAATTCATCTTTTGTGGTGTACCTAATCAAATGCCCGTGCGGTCTCGGATATGTTGGCGAAACCACCCAGCATATCCGAGACCGCATAAGCAAACACAAATCTACTATCCGCTGCAAGAATACCTTATTACCTGTTCCAGCCCATTTTATTGAAAAAGGTCACACTGTCAGTCAACTTAGATTCCAGATAATTGAACATGTCCCTGTATCAAGACGAGGAGGGAATCGTATTCAAAAACTAAAAGAAAGAGAATCATTTTGGATTTACCACCTAGACACCCTCCACCCGAAGGGCATGAACCGTGAATTTGAGTTATATTACTAATTTTCAATTGTCTAACACTTTATGGGCATGTGATCTAATTCTGTTTTCTCATTACAGTGTATATGGACAGAAGTGTGAGAGAAGGATTGTTCTTTCTCCCAATTCATTGTTCCTATAAATCTTGTTTGATCATCAATTGTGATCATAAAGATTGTTCTGAATCTTGTACTGTTTATGAAATTCTATGTAAGGTTGCACTAATTCTTTCCCTTTTTTCTCCTTTCCAGAAAGGATCCTGATTTTGGGCACCTCCACTAAAACACCGCACAAGACTTCCTGCACTATTTCTTTGCATGTTTAAATGTGCCTTCTTTACCTTACATATCTTCCCACCACTTCAAGCACAAGCACATATGGACAGAGACGCTTACCGCGTCTCCAGGGCAAGGCACACACATACAGGGACGCTCACCGCGTCTCCATAGCGAGACGCGACGTCACTCCCGGCTTGCGAGGTCCGCGCATGCTCTATACCTCACTAGGCCTCAATCCTTTACCAAGATGGCGGCGCCGTCCGCGCATGCGCACCGGCACTCCACGCCGTGACGCACTTCCTGATTCCCACACGCCCTGCATTACCCGATCGCTATAAGAAGCGACCGGTTGGAGCACATAACTGCTCCTGGGTCCGCTCCATAGCCTGTGCCACCATGCAGCCCACTTCACCACTACAAGGTAATAAGCTCCTCTTACTCCACTCCTTTGCAATTGCACTGTGCTTTTACTGTTATCTTTTTCTGATAATCAGCCTCCTTTACCCTACAGGATAGGAGACGAACTGATACCCCACTGTGGTATGTTCCCTATTAGATACTACTTTCTATTGTCTCTATTCTAGATCCCCCTATGATTAGAATAGGGAGATCCTCCCTATTAGAACTACATAAACCCTAGGCATTTCACATATGTTCCCATTAGAATGTATAGATATAATATGGACTTGATGTTGGATTCCAACCATATCATGGAGTCTTTCTTTACTCCCATAGTCATTTCATTAATCTTTAAAGTGAACACATATTTTCTATATAATCACCCAATTTTCTACTACCTGGTTGTAGGATCAGCCTGTTTGACACTATACAGAGGGAGACCTTCCCCGTAATAGACAACTATAACCTAAATTTGAGGTATATACCTTTGTTTCTATTACACTACTTTAGACAACCTTTAGTCTATATAGCCCCTTTTTGACGCTATTTTGTTTTTCTATTTCTTCTTTTTCCCATAATCACATATCACGTGACTTTACACTTTCTCATATCACCTCTACTCATGTCACATGCACATGAAAACTACCTCTCACATTATCGCCACCACTAACACGCACAGACCTTATATCACCCGGCCCCTGACACATGAATGTATTATACACCAATAATGTATGAATTTTTATTTTATTTTGATTTGTATCTGTACAGAATCACTTGATGAAGGCTCGTGTGGAGCCGAAACGTCTGATTTCTCATGAATTACATAAAAATAAAAAAATTCTAGATAAAACAAATTGCCTTTTTCTCAACTCTGAGTGTGCCAGGGATCAATTCCAATTTGACTTCTTGTGAAGGGCTGTGCTGGGTGTCTTCCTGTCACTGTCGACTCCGAATGCTGAAGAGGAGGTACCACCCCCTTCACCAGCCTTATATTTCGCCCCAACCCTGCCCCTTCTTTACCTCTTCCAATCCGCATTCACTGTGCAGGACCACGTCATCCCTTATAATCCTTTTCACCCCTTCACTCCCACCCCTCCCTATTGTCATGTGGCCCGTATGCCTGATTCAGGCTCCGTGGTCTTTCTGGACACGAGCTCTGCTCCAACAGCACTTTGCTTGAAATTTGGGTTAGCAACAAGGTTTATTTTCTCTTAATGTTGTAGTGACTTGAAATTCTACAGTATAAGAAAAACTTTCTTTTTGCTTAACTCAGCATGTCTTTCTTGATCCACCTACATTGTCTCGTGAAGTAGTGAAGACCGGCTTTATTCTTATGAACTTTCTATTTTGTCTACTAAATGGCTATCAATTTGGTAAAAACTTGTGACAGAACAAGAACTGCTGATCATTTTGTATTGGAGCCAAGCTGCAACCTAATAGGAGTCAAGCCGCAGTTCTACGCAACAGCCACTATACCGTGAACGGAGCCATGCTGTTCTGTCTCTATTCATATGGAACTGAAAACAGATGATCTGAGGGGGTTGCCAGACCATTATAAATCTAATATTGATGACCTATTCCAAGGACAACTCTTCAATATCATAAAGCTAGACAACCCATTTAATGAAGTGTCTAATTATCAGAAGTTCTACTTTGCAGACACTTAATTTAGCTAAGGCAATCATGTTGTTACCAAATCACTTAGGCTAGGTCCAGATCACGATAGGCTCTACGTTCAGCAAACCGCTTGCAGGTCTGCGCTTGTCATCGTCATTAATGCAATGAAATCTCAGCGTTTGATTGCATTAACGTTGCCATAGCAATGCATGGGTGAGCAGATCCAAAGCGCATTCAAACACAGGAACAAAAGTGCTTGCGCTTGAAAGTATGCATTTTTGTAAGCGCACAGCTAAACGCTGCTCGCCATAACTATTTTTCCGTACACATAGCCATATGAGTGCTTGGTTTATGCAAGTGGAGTTGTACTTTTGGATGGAATAATTTTTTATTATATTTTTTTGCTTGTGTCACCATTTTCCGAGATCCGTGTTTAATCTCTTTTTATTAAAGTTTTGAAAAAAGACAAGTAGTAAAATTCTAGAATTTTCTGTAATGTGGATACAGTTAAATTCAGAAGTTCACATTTCTAAAGAAAAGTAACTTACAGTTTGAAAACTGCCTTTTTTTCCCAGGGGAAAAGATTATGGCTAATGAACATCAAAAAGCAATTCAATAAGCTTTCTAATATTAAGGCATAGTCATAAGGCTAGCAAAACAGGATAACCTGAAAGGGTGGTGTGTGAGCCACACGGGCATGTAGAAGAGTAGAGAAGATAGAGATAGGAATAGAACGACAAAAAGAGAGAAGGGGATACAGGGGTTCAAGGACACAAGAGGAAAGGAGTGAGGAAAGGGATCGAGGAGGAGGTGGGACCAGTTGGAACAGAAGCCTTTCATATCAAGTATGTTTTTGGGTAGTGTGGTTCCTACCAAAAAGGAGGAGGAGATCAATTGAACAATTCTTGGAAATTAGGGTAGTCTCTAAAGAGAGTCCATTCCAACCAAGTTGTGTTAAAGCTGTCCATTGACCCAGAGAACGCTGCTGCAAGTTCTTCCATTCGAAAAAAGGTCTCCATTTCGGCATGGGAGGTTGTACCTTTGATTTCCAATATCGTGGAATTATCAATCTGGCCTGTGAGAGGCAGAAGTGCAAAATATCCTTTTTTTGGGTACGGGTAGATCCTGGGTAAATGGAAAGCAAAGCAAGTTCCGGGCTGCCAATTAATAGTTTACTAGTGACGTAATTTTTATGACTCTCTCCCAAAAGTCCCTGATCACAGGACAGTCCCACCAAATGTGCAATAAGTTACCTACTTCATAACAGTTTAATGTTTCGGGATCTGGGGATGTGCGAGGGCTTATTTTTTGCACCGTGAGCTCACGTTTTAATTGATACTAGCCCTAGCAGGGTTTTTCAGGCTTTTTAGAGTAGGATTAAAATATAAGCCCTACTCCAAAAATAAGCCCTAATGGAGTACAATAATGGGGCTGGAGCTGTGGGGGGCAGAGATGGTGGAGTGGGCACTAGAGGCTGGAGGGTGCGGCCCGAGGTCACGTTGGACCGCTCATTAGGCTCATATAATTTTCACTTCACCCTCCCTGACCATCATCTCAGTGCTGAAGCTAGCACTGAAAGGTGAGCGGGGGGAAAGGGAAGTGAGTAGGGGGGAGAGGTGAATATTTTATGAGCCTAATGAGCAGGTTCACAGGCTGTAATTGCAGCCCCGGGCATTCGGGTGTATATTCACTGCTTCCATGCATCATCTTTGGCTTGGAAGCAGTGAATATCCTGGTGACAGATCATACTCACCTCCCCATAGCTCCCAGAAAGGTGCATCCTCCTGTCTCTGCCAGCAACTGATCAGTAACAAAATGAGAGAGGGGAGCGCACGAAGGCTGTAAAAGTGGGACACCAATAATCTATCTAAGGTGGTCCTGTCACCTGTGGAGGTTGTGAGGGTCACAACACACTGTAAAAGCCTAGCCGCTGTAGATCCCGTGTAAACAGATGAAGACACACGAATGAAGGAAGATCGGGATTAATCCGTGCTGGACCACAATGGAGCCGATGCTTGCACACAGAACTTTTAGTACAACATAATTTTAACATGATTTTTGTTTTATTTTTTATGTCTATGTTTTAATTGGTTTTATACGGTTGCTTATGTAAGTTTTACCCTTTAACAACTTGATTACACAAACATGTGGGTATTTTAAATCAATTTATAATCATGTTTGTCATTTAGGGGCGTTCCTACAGGAAGTGATGAAATCATTGTGATGTCACAGTGTTTGTATATATAAAGGGGATCTGTATGTTATGCTGTAAGAATGTAGCCCTGAAGAAGTGGCCAGGTGGCCATGAAACACGTAAGCAATTGAATGTTCCATGTATGTGAATAAAAGTTGTGTGCAAGCATCGGCTCCATTGTGGTCCAGCGCGGATCAATCCCAATCTTCC
>JARQOC010001966.1:17500-31890 GCA_033576535.1 Allobates femoralis | reverse complement strand
ACCATACAGGGACATGGTCTAATCATACCACATCTCCTGTGCTGAGATAATCTTATATATGTGCCCCTGCTATGTACTGTGTAATGGATGTGTCTGACAACAGGACTGGTCTAATCATACCACATCTCCTGTGCTGAGATAATCTTATATATGTGTCCCTGCTATGTACTGTGTATGGATGTGTCTGACCATACAGGGACATGGTCTGATCATACCACATCTCCTGTGCTGAGATAATCATATATACAGTTGTGGCCAAAAGTATTGACACCCCTGCAATTCTGTCAGATAACACTCAGTTTCTTCCTGAAAATGATTGCAACCACAAATTCTTTGGTATTATTATCTTAATTTAATTTGTCTTCAATGAAAAAAACACAAAAGAATTGTCCTAAAGCCAAATTGGATATAATTCCACACCAAACATAAAAAAGGGGGTGGACAAAAGTATTGGCACTGTTAGAAAAATCATGTGATGCTTCTCTAATTTGTGTAATTAACAGCACCTGTAACTTACCTGTGGCACCTAACAGGTGTTGGCAATAACTAAATCACACTTGCAGCCAGTTGACATGGATTAAAGTTGACTCAACCTCTGTCCTGTCTCCTTGTGTGTACCACATTGAGCATGGAGAAAAGAAAGAAGACCAAAGAACTGTCTGAGGACTTGAGAAACCAAATTGTGAGGAAGCATGAGCAATCTCAAGGCTACAAGTCCATCTCCAAAGACCTGAATGTTCCTGTGTCTACCGTGCGCAGTGTCATCAAGAAGTGTAAAGCCCATGGCACTGTGGCTAACCTCCCTAGATGTGGACGGAAAATAAAAATTGACAAGAGATTTCAACGCAAGATTGTGCAGATGGTGGATAAAGAACCTCGACTAACATCCAAACAAGTTCAAGCTGCCCTGCAGTCCGAGGGTACAACAGTGTCAACCTGTACTATCCGGCGGCGTCTGAATGAAAAGGGACTGTATGGTAGGAGACCCAGGAAGACCCCACTTCTTACCCCGAAGCATACAAAAGCCAGGCTGGAGTTTGCCCAAACTTACCTGAGAAAGCCTAAAACGTTTTGGAAGAATGTTCTCTGGTCAGATGAGACAAAAGTAGAGCTTTTTGGGCAAAGGCATCAACATACAGTCATGGCCAAAGGTTTTGAGAATGATACAAATATTAATTTTAACAAAGTCTTTTGTGTCAGTTTTTCTAATGGCACTTTGCATATACTCCAGAATGTCATAAAGACTGATCAGCTTAACAGCAATTACTTGCAAAGTCAATATTTGCCTAGAAAATGATCTTTAACCCCCAAAACACATTTCAACATCAGTCATGATTAAGTAAGAATGACACCACTGGACACTTTAAAGGAGGCTGGTGCTTGGTATCATTGTTTCCCTTCAGTTAACCATGGTTATCTCTAAAGAAACACGTGCAGCCATCATTGCACTGCACAAAAATGGCCTAACAGGGAAGAGTATCGCAGCTAGAAAGATTGCACCTCAGTCAACAATCTATCGCATCATCAAGAACGTCAAGGAGAGAGCTTCCATTGTTGTCAAAAAGGCTCCAGGGCGCCCAAGAAAGGCCAGCAAGCGCCAGGACCGTATCTTAAAACTGTTTCAGCTGCGGGATCGGACTACCAGCAGTGCTGAGCTTGCTCAGGAATGGCAGCAGGCTGGTGTGAGTGCTTCTGCACGCACTGTGAGGCGGAGACTCTTTGAGCAAGGCCTGGTTTCAAGGAGGGCAGCAAAGAAGCCACTTCTCTCCAGAAAAAACATTGGGGACCGACTGATATTCTGCAAAAGGTACAGGGAGTGGACTGCTAAGGACTGGGGTAAAAGTACAGGGATTGGACTGCTGAGGACTGGGGTAAAGTCATTTTCTCTGATGAATCCCCTTTTCGATTGTTTGGGACATCTGGAAAACAGCTTATTCGGAGAAGAAGAGGTGAGCGCTACCACCAGTCTTGTCTCATGCCAACTGTAAAGCATCCTGAAACCATTCATGTAGGGGGTTGCTTCTCAGCCAAGGGAATCGGCTCACTCACAGTCTTGCCTAAAAACACAGCCATGAATAAAGAATGGTACCAGAATGTCCTCCAAGAGCAACTTCTCCCAACCGTCCAAGAGCAGTTTGGCGCCCAACAATGCCTTTTCCAGCATGATGGAGCACCTTGCCATAAAGCAAAGGTGATAACTAAATGGCTCAGGGAACAAAACATAGAGATTTTGGGTCCATGGCCTGGAAA
Source organism: Allobates femoralis (assembly GCA_033576535.1). Classification (NCBI taxonomy): domain Eukaryota; kingdom Metazoa; phylum Chordata; class Amphibia; order Anura; family Aromobatidae; genus Allobates; species Allobates femoralis. The sequence goes on along the minus strand of JARQOC010001966.1, from coordinate 29,640 downwards.
CTCCCCAGATCTTAATCCCATTGAGAACTTGTGGTCAATCATCAAGAGACGGGTGGACAAAGAAAAACCAACAAATTCTGGCAAAATGCAAGCATTGATTATGCAAGAATGGAAGAATGGACGGCGATCAGTCAGGATTTGGTCCAGAAGTTGATTGAGAGCAGCCAGGGAGAATTGCAGAGGTCCTGAAGAAGAAGGGGCAACACTGCAAATATTCACTTGCTGCATTAACTCATTCTAACGGTCAATATAACCTCTTGGTCTCATAATATGATTGCAATTATATTTCTGTATGTGATATAAACATCAGACAAACACAAATAAAAACCAGAGGGCAGCAGATCATGTGAAAATATCATTTTGGTGTCATTCTCAAAACTTTTGGCCATGACTGTAGAGTTTACAGGAGAAAAAAGAGGCATTCAAAGAAAAGAACACAGTCCCTACAGTCAAACATGGCGGAGGTTCCCTGATGTTTTGGGGTTGCTTTGCTGCCTCTGGCACTGGACTGCTTGACCGTGTGCATGGCATTATGAAGTCTGAAGACTACCAACACATTTTGCAGCATAATGTAGGGCCCAGTGTGAGAAAGCTGGGTCTCCCTCAGAGGTCATGGGTCTTCCAGCAGGACAATGACCCAAAACACACTTCAAAAAGCACTAGAAAATGGTTTGAGAGAAAGCACTGGAGACTTCTAAGGTGGCCAGCAATGAGTCCAGACCTGAATCCCATAGAACACCTGTGGAGAGATCTAAAAATGGCAGTTTGGAGAAGGCACCCTTCAAATATCAGGGACCTGGAGCAGTTTGCCAAAGAAGAATGGTCTAAAATTCCAGCAGAGCATTGTAAGAAACTCATTGATGGTTACCGGAAGCGGTTGATCGCAGTTATTTTGGCTAAAGGTTGTGCAACCAAGTATTAGGCTGAGGGTGCCAATACTTTCGTCTGGCCCATTTTTGGAGTTTTGTGTGAAATGATCAATGTTTTGCTGTTTGCTTCATTCTCTTTTGTGTTTTTTCATTGAAGACAAATTAAATGAAGATAATAATACCAAAGAATTTGTGATGGCAATCATTTTCAGGAAGAAACTGAGTGTTATCTGACAGAATTGCAGGGGTATCAATACTTTTGGCCACAACTGTATAAGGGACAATTTATAAAAACGTTTTCCCCAGAATTTTTTGTTAAAACTGTTTGAAATGTGGCAAAATTGACGTTGTGCAAAAATAATGATATTTGTGTCATTTTTAATCAGTATTCTGGAGCTTTCCACTGCTTATACAGAGAGGGATTGGCCGTGCCCGCTCTGCAGAGTCAATAACAATTACTCCAAAAAAGTTCTGATACTTAAAACATTTGGACAGAAATGTGCGGCAGAGCGAGTCTAGTGGTGGCACAGGACAGATTATAATGAGGGCGATCTGGGCCACCAAGAGGTTCTCTACAGTGAATGTTTGGTGACGTATTAGGCTGTGTTCACGCACTGCGTTTTTTGCTGTGTTTTTTTTGCAGCAAAACAGCAGAAAAAAAAAGATTTCTTGCCAGGAGAAAACCTGCATTTTTGACATGTTTTTGCTGCATTTTTTCTGTGTTTTTGGCTAAAGAACAAGACAAAAATGCAGAAAAGAATTGACATGATCAAAAACCAAGCTTCAGTCAGGAGAAAGAAACAAATGTGTGTGCCTGACGTTTCCAGGATCTCGTAGGTTTTGCTGGGAATGAAAAATGCAGGTTTAGATTAGCATGGATGTGCATAAACCTAAGGCTGGAGGCACACGGAGCGCGTTTGATGCATGGCAGTGATGCGAGTGTGATGCGTGTTTTGGGTGAGTGTGGCTGGCTGTATGCAGCCTCGGACTGCTCTGGCGGGTAACCGGGCAAAAGTGATGGGAGGCCCTCAGGTGTATAGGCCCCGCCCATCTAGCCCCGCCTCTCACTACCCCCTGACTGTGCTGCTGTGCAGGGATCTCCTCCGGGTAGAGCGAGCATTGTGATCTCCTCACCCCTCCTATGTGACGTCTTTTTCCTTCAGTTCCTGCTCCTCTTGGAGGGAGCAGAGCCAGAGAGGGAAGCCTTCAGTGACACTGAGAAGCAGGATCACAGCCATGGCTGCACATTGCCAGCCCAGCAAGAGCACAGGCTGAGACACTGCAGCTTGAAAGAGAGGGCAGACAGGTCTTTCTGCAGGGGACACAGACTCTACAGCCCCCACACTCCTGTGAGTAAACTATCATTGTGCACCTGTCCTGTTAAACAATAATCTGGGGCCTGAACAGTGCTGAGGAGCTACTCTGACTCACTCCTTAGCTTTATATCACTGCAGCCGTCTATTTCCTGTATCTCTGCACACAGGAAATAGAGCAGCTGCAGGCAGCTCACACTAAAAGGAGAGGGCTGAGAAATCACTGGCTGCAGCCTTCAGGTTAGAAGGGAGACAGCTCTTAGTGGACCCTGAGGGTCCCCCTGGTGTGGGTGCAGCGCTCAGGGCCCCCCCCCCCAGTGTAAGTGCAGCGCTCAGGGGCCCCCCTGGTGTGTGTGCAGCGCACAGGGCCCCCCCAGTGTAAGTGCAGTGCTCAGGGGCCCCCAGTGTGGGGGCAGCACTCAGGGGCCCCCCAGAGTGGGAGCAGTGCTCAGGGGCCCCCCGGTTTTGGGGGAAGCGCTCAGGGCCCCCCTGGTGTGGGGGATGCACTCAAGGGCCCCCTGGTGTGGGAGATGCACTCAGGGGCCCCCCCAGTGTGGGGGATGCACTCAGGGGCCCCCCCGGTGTGGGGGCAGTGCTCAGGGGCCCCCCAGAGTGGGAGCAGTGCTCAGGGGCCCCCCGGTTTTGGGGGAAGCGCTCAGGGCCCCCCTGGTGTGGGGGATGCACTCAAGGGCCCCCTGGTGTGGGAGATGCACTCAGGGGCCCCCCCGGTGTGGGGGGATGCATTCAGGGGCCCCCCCGGTGTGGGGCAGTGCTCAGGGGCCCCCCGGTGTGGGGCAGTGCTCAGGGGCCCCCCCGGTGTGGGGGTAGTGCTCAGGGGCCCCCCCGGTGTGGGGGCAGTGCTCAGGGCCCCCCCGGTGTGGGGGCAGTGCTCAGGGGCCCCCCCGGTGTTGGGGGGGGGGGGGGGAAGCGATCAGGGGCCCCCTGGTGTAGTGGATGCACTCAGGGGTCTCCTGGTGTGGGGGCAGTGCTCAGGGCCCCCCCCCCCGGTGTTGGGGGGAAGGGGCTCAGGGGCCCCTGGTGTAGTGGATGCACTCAGGGGCCCCCGAGGGTGAGGTGTGGGGCAGTGCAGGGCCCCTGAGGGTGCGGTAGCACTCGGGGCCCTGTCAGGGGCAAATTACACCAGCGGGGAAGACAGGCACAGGGAGGAGACACAGCGTACAGGGGAAGGGATAGGCGCAGGGGGAGATAGGTGCGCAGGGGGGACACAACGCACAGGAAAGAGACAGGCAAAGGGGGAGACAAGTGTAGGGGAGAGACACAGTGCACAGGGAGGAGAACAAGCACAGGTAAGAGACAGGCTCAAGGGAGAGACAGCGCACAGGGGAGAGAGACTGCACATAGAGAGGAGAGACCGCTCAAGGCGAGAGATATGCACAGGATCGGAGAGACAGCATGGTAGGGAATACATTTGCGAGGGATATATTTATATATACATATATATAGGTTGTTGATATATAAATATATTATACATGATGCGGCAGTATGTGCTAAAGGGGTCCACTGAGACTCTTTCGCACGGGGCCCGCAGAAACCTGGAGCCGGCCCTGCCCCCAGCAGCAATATGTCTCCACCAGCAACAGCATAAAGTGTGCCCCCCCCCTAGCAGCAGCAATATGTGTGCTCCCCCAACAGCAGCAGCAAAATGTGTGACCACCAGCAGCATCAGCAATATGTGCCCCCCAGCAGCAGCAATCAGTGTGCCCCCCAGCAGCAATATGTGTGTGCCCCACAACAGTAACAGTGTGTTTTTGCCCCCCATAGCCTGGTGCCGGAGACCAGGAGACCAGGAGCTGCTGAGGAAGAGGCTGCCTGGTGCCGGGTTCCTGGTGCAAGCGAGTGGGAGACTGGGAGCTGCAGAGGAAGAAGCTGCCTGGTGCCGGCGAGAGGGAGACCGAGAGTCACAGAGGAAGAAGCTGCCTGGTGCCAGGTTCCTGGTGCCGGTGACCGAGAGACCGAGCGCTGCAGAGGAAGAAGCTGCCGGGATGCGGGATCAGAAACGTGGAGTCAGGTAAGGCGCTGTTACAGCCGAAGATAGTAGCCTGGGGGGGACAGAGTGGGATAGATGGATGGTGTGGCCTGGAAGAGGGGGCAGAATGGGATGGATGTGTGGGGGGCATTATGGAAAAGGGGAGAGAACGTGATAGATGGATAGGGGGACGGCATAGAAAAGGGGGGAGAACGGGATGGATGAATGGATAGGGCGGCATAGAAAGGGGGGAGTAGCTGGATGGATGGATGGGGGCCGGCATGGAAAAAGGGGGAGAAAATGGATGGATGGGGGAGAAGGTACATGGATGGAGGGGGGATGGGGAGAAGGTACATAGATGGTTTGGTGGATGGGGGAGAAGGTACATGGATGGGGGATGGGGGAGAAGCTACATGGAATGTGGGGGAGAAGCTACATGGAACATGGGAGAGGGGAGACGCTACATGGATGAGGGATGGGGGAGAGGCCGCGTGGTGCATAGGAGGGTAGAGGCTGCGTGGTGCATAGGAGGTGAGAGGCTGCGTGTAACCTGGAAGGGGGATGGTGGGGAAGGATGAGCTGCATGAGACATATTGGGGGAGGATAAGCAACATGGGATTCATGGGAATGGGGGTGAGGATGAGCTGTATGCAACATATGGATGTAAGATGAGCTGCATGGGACACATCGGGGGTGAACAGTATGGGACATGTGGAAGGAGTATGAATAGTATGGGACATTTAATCTACATGCACATTTATATAGGGAACGTACTGTTCTGGTGATGTAGTGACGGTGGTTCTGATTATGTATTATTGTATTGCTGATGGTTCTGGTTATGTACTGACAGGTGTTATAGTAATGTATTGTATTGATGGGGTTTCTGGTGATGTATTGACTGTTTTGGGTGATGTATTACTGTATTGACTGGTTCTGGTGATATACTGACAGTGGTTCTGGTGAGGTATTATTGTATTGACAGTGGTTCTAGTGATATGTGATTGTATTGACGGTGGTTCTGGTGATGTAGTCATGTGGATGCTGTAATCTTTAAAGGGAACCTGACCCTAAAAATCACCACCCATCCTATTAATACCTGTCCCTGCACCATCATTATGCTATTCTACCTATCCCTTTGTGTAAAAATTGTGTAGTTTGAAACTTTGAAAAAGTGATTTTGATACCTCTACAACTACGGCTTCTTGTCTCCTGAGAAGTCGCACAGGGCGTTCCCTGTGACTTCTTATCGCTGCCTTTAGTGCTTGTATTTACGCCCCGATGGGCGTGATAAACTATTTGAATCATCCTCGCCCCTCTCCATGGGCTGATCAGCCGATATTGCGCTAATCGGGGGGCGCTTGATCTACTGGTTCACCATGTCTCAAGGTAACTGGCTAAATCAATAATGTAATTTTGACCCCAATTTTGCTTGTGGTCCCCTTATTGGAGGGTTCTAATGTGAATCACACTTTTGTAATAGATCTCTGTGATTTTCTGTTCCTTGTAGTACTACTTATACCATTTTGTTGGTTCTGATATTCATTTAGTTTATCAGCGATCCACATTGGTTTTCTAATGGGATGCTGCTGGTGAACCAGTACTTTGAGTGCCCCCTTTCTTACATGGTGATCAGATCTGTTTTTAATGGGGTTTTCTTGCCTGTTGTTTTTTCTATCACCAAATATGTATGTTTGTAAAATGAATATTTTCTCTTATACTTCTAATTAATAATAAAAACTTTATAGCATTTGGATTGGCTCAGAGGCTTTCTACTTCTTATTACTGTATAGGAGGTATTTATGCCCCTGCTTGTAGGTATTCATTTCAAGGTTAATTTAAAGTTCATCTTAATAATAAGTAGACCCTGTAATGATAATAATTTCCACAATTGGATGTGTTTAAAAGAAAATGTTCCTGGGCTGAGATAAACTTACCGTATATACTCGCGTATAAGCCGAGTTTTTCAGCCCAAAAATTGGGCTGAAAAGATACCCCCTCGGCTTATACGCGAGTCACTGTATACTGTATACAATGTATACTGTATACAGTGACCCGATCTATATACAGGCCCCCCCCCCGCCGCAATCCTGTAAAGGAAGAGATTAGTATACTTATCCCTCCGCTGTCCCGCTGCCCCGCCGCCGCTCCTCCATCTAAATCCAGCGTCTTCCGTCTTCTTCCGGGTTCCTCCGATGGTCGCAGGCAATGACGTCATTGCCGGCACGACAGAGGAGGAAGCTGAAAGAAGACGGAAGACGCTGGATGAAGATGGAGGAGCGGCGGCGGGGCAGCGGGACAGCGGAGGGATAAGTATACTAATCTCTTCCTTTACAGGATTGCGGCGGGGGGGGGGGGGGCCCTGTATATAGATGGGGGGGGGGCTGCATATACCTCCTGGGGCTGCATATACCTCTGGGGCTGCATATGGGGCTGCATATACCTCTGGGGCTGCATATACCTCCTGGGGCTGCATATGGGGCTGTATATACCTCTAGGGCTGCATATGGGGCTGCATATACCTCTGGGGCTGTATATACCTATGGGGCTGCATATACCTCCTGGGGCTGCATATGGGGCTGTATATACCTATGGGGCTGTATATACTTCTGGGGCTGCATATACCTCTGGGGCTGCATATACCTCTGGGCTGCATATACCTCTGGGGCTGCATATACCTCTGGGGCTGCATATACCTCTGGGGCTGCATATACCTCTGGGGCTGCTGTATACTACCACTGGGGCTGCTGCTGTATATACCACTGGGGCTGCTGCTGTATACTACCACTGGGGAGGCTGCTGTATACCTCACTGCTGGGGGTTGTATACCTGTGCTGGAGTCCACCCTCGGCTTATACGCGAGTCAATAAGTTTTCCCAGTTTTTGGGGGCAAAAGTAGGGGGTCGGCTTATACACGGGTCGGCTTATACACGAGTATATACGGTATATATGTGTCCCTGCTGTGTACTGTGTTAATGGATGTGTCTGACCGTACAGGGATTCTCTCGACAGAGGAACATTATTTTTAAACACCTCAAATTATGGAAATTATTTTTCCAAAATCTATTGATTAAAATGAACTTTAAAATTAATTTTGTTTATGGGAAAACCCCTTTAATAATTGGGATACAAGTCCCACATTCTTCTGATGATACGGTTTCCACAGGTCGGATTCCACCAATAAATAAGTGATCACCTATTGAACCTGTGGATCACTGATAACTTGTTTTCACCAAAGAATCTCTTTAATATAAAGTACAATAACTGTACATCGCAGTTCTGCTGAGCGCAGAGTGATGTGCAGGAGCCGCCAATATAATGGGTATAATAACAGCTACCAGGTATTTACATATAGCTGAAGGGTGGGTGGGCCCCTGAAATCAATTTCCCTGGTGGGCCCCAGACACCCCAGTCCGACCCTGGCTGTATGCATGTGAGTGTGCTGCGAGTGTGAGGTGTGTGTGTTGCTGCGTGTGACTGTGATGCTGTCTGCGGTGCTGAAGCAAACTTCAGGACCGTGGACAGCATTTACCGGCATATTCAAACTCCACAGCTGTCAAAGCCGCAGAGTATGAATGTGCCGCTTTCCCGGTACATTAATCAATCATCTTCCACCGCTGTGTCAGCGGTGCAAGATGATTATTATAAACCCAGCTGCTGGGCACCTCTTTGTAATTGTCGGGGTTAAACTGCATATGCAGCATCTGTGCGGCAAGGGGATTCTGTGGGCTCTCTCCACTACGAATACCTTAGAGAGGTTGTCTGCTCCGATTTTTGGCAACAGCCAGTTTTCAATAAACTCGGTGGGGCAAGATCCCTCTGCCTTTTCCGGCACCCCAACAATCTTTATGTTGTTCCGCCTTGAGCGGTTCTCCAGATCGTCATTTTTGGCTCCAATTGTTTCGCAAATTGCTTATGGCCTTTCTGCAGCTTCACTGTGTCCTCCTCTGCTGTACTGACCCTGTCCTCAACAGCACCCGTTCTGATGTCTGCTTTCTGCATGGCCCTTTTCATGCTACCAATCTCATCTTGTATACCATGCACTTGTTTAGTCAGGGTGGTCAGGGTGTCCTTGCAATAGGTAAACAGCAAGAAATATGTCCTTCAGGGTGGGCTCTACATCACACACATTTTGTCCAGCACTGCCCTCACCCTGCATCTCCTGCATGTTCCAGGCCACTGCTGTGCCTCCCACCCCTTCGCTTTGCTGTGAGTGCTCCTGGTCCTCATCCGTGTCTTCAGCCCCCGAAGTATCCTCCATCCTCCCCTGCTCCCCTTTCCCCTCCAACCTGGCGAATTTTGCTAACTTTGCAGCCGCTGCCATCCTAGACGCGCACGCAGCGTTCTCCTTCTCAGCCTCCTTTACTGCTGCGGCGCCATCTTGGACACTGTTGCCGTCTGTGGTCCCGGCATCCCGCTGCCTCCTGCGCGGTATCTCCTTTTTCACCCTCTCTCAAAGCAGGGCCCTTGGGTCCAGGGATCCTCCGGTAAGCACCCGGGTGGTTTTGTGCGTCAGCAAGCCGGCGGCTGCGGTCTATACGCTGAGTCTCGGCGGGAGAGCTCCGTGATGCGACCACTCACATTGCTGGCTTAGCTCCTCCCCCGGATCATGGTGATTGACAGTTCAAACAGCCAATCACAGTCATCCTGGGAGCTAATGGAATCTGATGATGTCACAATAGATTGTGACATCATCACACGCAATATCCCAGTGTAACAGGCTGAAGCCAGTCATTTGCCTTACAGACTTCGGTGGGTGAGGCAGCATATTTTTTTCCTCGTGCTAAACGAAGAAAAAAACTACATTCTATTAACCAGAGGTAGGAGAAGAACCCAAGACATTGGGTTCTCAGCAAGATGGGAACAATATTTATGGCATTGTTCTATGCTTTAGGGAATAAATTCCCTACACTACTGAATAAGACCAGTGACGCTTTAAAAATGGCGTCCAACCAAAATAATCTGGATGACAAAAAGAATGAAAGACAAGATATTCCCACAGACAGAAGGAATATGGAGACCACCGTGCAGTCCACAGATAAGGAACCTCAGAGCGGCAATCTGATAAAATTTGGAGGATTAGTCACTGGAATAAGGAAGAGGCATAATGACGCCATCCTCAATGAGAGCAGAAAGATCAGCGCCAATATCAACCCAGAGGAGGAACATCTCCAGAAAATACAGACTCCAGTGTCACCCAGATTAGACCTTATTAAAGGCCTGAACCTACAAATAGCGGCAACCCAGAGAATAATAAGAAACAACGACTGGGTTGTCTCAAGAAGAAGACGTCTGACCCCAGCCCAACCCATTATGAATGGGAATGGTGCCTTATGGAGGTCACCATCATCAACCAGAGTCACCTCCATTCCGGATGTCATATCCCACCTGAGTGATTCTTCACCATCAGACAGATCACTGGATGAAGATAAACCAGGTAAGAAGGAAACAGCTCAGTATAATAGGTCTTGGGGTGAGGAGGATTGTTCAGATATTATGTACAGGCCTCAATTCAATGCTGTCCAACAGAATAACGGCCATTGTTGCCCCTAGCAACCACATTCCATTGTTCTATAGAATGTTGAGGAATGGAATCTACAATCTTTGCTATGGGAACAGGGACCTTGTTGCAGATACAGTTTTGATAAATGAGAGCCCAGATATTAGACGTTTCCTGCTCATTTATATAAATACATTTAACACCTTCATAATCCACTGGTTTTCCGTTTTTGCACTTTAGTTTTTTCCTCCCTGACTTCCAAGAGCCAGAACGTTTATTTTTCCCCTTAGCGATACCAAATGTGTGTGTCTTTTTAATTGCTTTATTTTCAATGCGGCAAAACTATTGCTTTTTATATTTTTATATGTTATAAAACTTTTTTTTCCATTTTGCTGTATTTCTTAGCCCCATTAGGAGATTTTTTTTCAAATGGTTAAACACCGGAGCAATCTGTTGTAGGTTTGGATGGTTTTGCTGCTGTAGGTCTGGGGGCTCCGTGTGTGGCCCTGTCCCAAGTAATGGTTATGTAACCAGCATATGTTTTTATAGACCCAGCGCTCCCTCCCTAATATTGTCCCAATATGTAGTATTGAAATGACTGAAAATTGCTACTGTTATAACTCTTATGCGGGATGTTTAGTCCCCTTTTCACTGGTATATAGCGCCTCCATCATGGTAATTGGCCCCTCATCACTGGTATATAGCGCCCCATCACTGGTATACAGCAATCATTACTATATACAACTCCTCATCACGGGTAATAGCGCCCCCATCACTGGTATATAGCAATCATCACTGTATACAGCTCCTCATCACTGGTATATAGCGCCCCCATCACTGGTATATAGCAATCATCACTGTATACAGCCCCTCATCACTGGTATATAGCGCCCCCATCATGGTAATTGGCCCCTCATCCTGGTATATACCTCCCACACTGTACATATTCCTCCATTACTGGTATATAGACTCCCAGTCTGGATTATATCCCCCACTACTGGGGTATATATCCCCCCACCACTGGGGTATATAGTTCCCCCACCACTGGGGTATATAGTTCCCCCACCACTGGGGTATATAGTTCCTCCACCATTGGGTTACATAGACCCACACCACCACCACAGGGGTATATAGACCCCCACCACCACCACAGGGTTATATACCCCTCCTATGACCAATATATGCCCCAAAGCATAAAATAATAAATCATTCATATTTACCCTCCGTCGCTATGTCACCGCTGCATCCTCCTGTCCTCCGGTCTTGTTGCTTCTTCCTGCTTTTGCCGGCGTCATGTGACCGACGCAGCAGGGATGACGTCATCGTTGCTCCGCCGGTCACATGACGCCAGCAAAAGCAGGAAGAAGAAACAAGACCGGAGGACAGAAGGACGCAGCGGTCACATTACGACGGAGGGTAAATATGAATGATTTATTATTTTATGCTGTGCAGCAGCATGGGGGCATATATTAATCATATGGGGGGATGCAGTGCATATTGCATTGCACTAATGAGCGAGCCCACGTGACCGCCCGCTCCTATTACACCCCCCCCTGCCTCCTCCAGCTCCCGATCATCGCCCCCCCACTGAGCCTTCACACGGTGACTCGAGTGTAAGCTGAGGGGGGCTGAAAAACTCGGCTTATACTCGAGTATATATGGTAATTTTATTTGAGAATAAACATCCTGTATAAGGATTATAACAGTAGCAATTTTCAATCATTTCAATACTACATAATGGGACAATATTAGCCATGACATAATGGAGGGAGCACTGGGTCTATAAAAACATAGGCTGTTTACATAACCATTAGGAGACTTAAAGCTGCAATTATCCTATCGCTCTGTTATGTATAGCAAAAATTGCAGTCTCCCATGAAAGCCCGCTAAATGCTATCACAGCGGAATCATCATGACAAGCACGGGGTCCACAGAAGAACCTTGGTTATCATGGTAACCCATCAGTGCGGTATTTGACAGGTTAAAAGCCTCAGTGGGAGGCAGATGATGGCTGAAAAACTCAGCCATCATCAGCCTGAAAAGATGCAGGCAGGCTCAGCTTACAAACTAAATTCTACAAAATCTTAAAAATAATAGCAGTGTGTTCAAAGACATGAGTTAAAGGGAAGCTGTCACCCCAAATCACCCTTCTAAGCTCAGCATTACAATACATTCCTACACATCCCTTTGTGAGGTTTTTGCCAAATATGAAAGTGCAATAAGTCGTTTGCAAACTTACTAAATCCTTGGCAGTGGGGCGTTCCCAAGCCTCCTTGTCTGCTAGGCGGGTCCCCTGTGATGCTGTAATACGCCCTAATGGGCGTCATTTCAAAGTTCCTAGCGCGGGCACGATTTAGAATCTCGCGCCCACGACGTCACGGTCATGTGATGCCGGGACACGTCATTTCCGGGCGGCCAGGGCGCTGTTGTATGACGCGCACCGGCCGACTTCAGCATGCGATCTGCGCATGCGC